>CM054138.1:83952936-83983155 GCA_028751875.1 Rapana venosa | reverse complement strand
TGTGTGTGTGTGTGCGTGCGTGCGTGTGTGTGTGTGTTGTGTGTGTGTGCGTGCGTGTGTGTGCGTGTGTGTGTGCGTGCGTGTGTGTTTGTGAGTGAGTGTGTGTGTGTGTGTGTGAGTGTGCGAGAGACAGAGAGACAGAGAGTGAAAGAGACAGAAAGACAAAGACAGAGACACAGAGAGAAAGAGACAGAGACAGAAAGACAAAGACAGAGACACAGAGAGAAAGAGACAGAGACAGAAAGACAAAGAGAGAGACACAGAGAGAAAGAGACAGAGACAGAAAGACAAAGAGAGAGAGAGAGAGAGAGAGAGAGAGAGAGAGAGAGAGAGAGAGAGAGAGAGAGAGAGAGAGAGAGAGAGAGAGAGAACTCGAACTCGAACTCGAATGATTTATTCACAAAAAGGCCATTGGCCCATACATGAAGGGGGTTGCCGAACTGCTTAGTATTTTGGTTAAAAAATAAAATAAAATAAACAAAAACACACACACACAGACAACATGTTACTGTATAACAAAAAGTCAGCTACAAAGATATCACTTAGGATAACATTGTCTCTCTTATTCTGAAAGCTCTACACAAATATAAAGTGAGGCTGCGCACAACCTCAGGATGACTTGATACCAGGAGTAGACACTCTAAATAAATTAGGCTGTCTACTATATTTAACAGGGATGTAGTTCTGCCTAACATCCTCAAAAACTGGACAGCACAACACAAAATACACTTCATCCTCCGGTGCTTGCTTACATAATGGGCATAGCAGCCTGAGGTCGTCAATATCATGTTCTCTGTATCTGAATTTATGAACATTTATATCTGATACACCAAGTCTAAACTTAGACATAATTCTTTTCAAATGTATATCCATATCAAGTTTTAGATAAGGTTTGACATCATGCGAACTTATAAATTGTCTGTACATTGGAAATCTTTCACTGGTTTGTATATGATCACTCCATTGCTGCCATCGGCAGTCAATCAATCTTTGCATGAAAGCGTTAATAAACTCTCTACAATTTCCGACTCCTTGATTGAGCCGAACAAATCCAAACCCGAGTTCACACAAACAGAGAGAGAGAGAGAGAGAGAGAGAGAGAGAGAGAGAAGAGAGAGAGAGAGAGAGAGAGAGAGAGAGAGAGAGAGAGAGGTGCAGCCAGAAGCACGCCCAAAAGGAGACTGATGCAGACGATGGACAGAGGAGGAACAGCTGCATGGAACAGACAGACAGAAGTACAGCCTCAACCCCCCCCCCCCCTCACTTCCCCACAGACAAGCAGATGACAAGGCAACATCGCAGCCGTCGTCGTCGTCGTCGTCATCCTCATCATCACCTGCAGCAACATCACCATCGTGATCATCGTCAGCGTCATCATCATCGCCATCGTCGTCATCGTGATCATCATCATGATCACCATCATGATCACCATCATCATGATCACCACCACCACCATCATCATCATCACCATCATCACCATCGTGATCATTGTCAGCGTCATCATCATCGCCATCGTCGTCATCGTGATCATTATCATGATCACCATCATCATGATCACCACCACCACCACCATCATCATCATCACCCTCATCACCCTCATCACAACCTTCATCCATCATCATCACGACCCATCATCATCATCATCATCATCATCGTCGTCGTCATCATCATAAGCACCACCACCCTCACCATCATCATCACCACCACCATCACCATCATCATCATCACCACCCATCATCATCCTCCATCCTCATCATAATCGCCATAATCATCATCATATTATCAGCATCATTATCGTCGTCGTCGTCGTCGTCGTCATCATCATCGTCGTCGTCATCATCATCATCATCATCATCATCCTCATCATAATCGTCATCATCATCATATTATCAGCATCAGCATCATTATCGTCGTCATCATCATCATCATCATCATCATCATCATCATCATCAGAAAGAGCGGGCCCAGTAGCGGACAGCAGCAACAATCGATCGGCCAGTGGCTGAATCTCTCTGTCTCTGTATCTATCTGTATCTGTCTGTCTGTCTGTCTGTCTCTCTCTGTGTTTCTCTCTGTATCTGTCTGTCTCTGTCTGTCTCTGTCTGTCTCTGTCTCTGTCTTTCTGTCTCTGTCTGTCTCTCTCTCTCTCACACCTCTCTCCACTTAGCATCTGTGCCTCTTAATCAAATCCACACTTCGGGGATCGAATAGGATTAGTGCCTTGCCAGCCCCCCCCCCCCCCCCCCCACTCCTCTCTCTCTCCTCTCTCTCTCTCTCTCTCCTCTCTCTCTCTCTCTCTCTCTCTCTCTCCTCTTCCTCCTCCTTCTCTCTCCCCTCCCTCCTTCCATTCCTCTCTCCCTCCCTGTATGTATTCGTTGCATTCCTCCCTGTCCTCTTTCCTTCCACCTTTCACCTGCTTAGGCTCCGCCCATCCCGTTAGAGAGAGAGACAGAAACACAGAGAAAGACAGAGACAGTCAGACAGAGACAGAGGCAGAGATAGACAGAGACAGACAGAGACAGAGAGAGTTGTGTGCATATGTGTGTATATGTATATGTGTGTGAGAGAGAGTGTGTGTGTATGTGTGTGTGAGGGTTTGTGTGTGTGTTTGTGGTATGGATGCGTGTGTGTTAGTGGTGTGTGTGTATTTATGTGTGTGTCTCTTTGTGTGGGTGTGGGTGTTAGTGTTTGTGAGTGTATTTATGTGTTTGTGTGTCTGTATGAGTGAGAAAAGGGAGAAAGAGAAAGTTGTGTATGTGTGTGTGTATACTTGTGTATGTGTGAGAGAGATTGTGTGTGTATGTGTGTATGTGTGTGTTTTATTTGTGTGTTTGTGCGTGTTTGTTGTTGTTGTTGCTTCGGTTTTACGTCTGTTCACTCAAAATGATATTAGACGACAGGGAGGGGAGGGGGCATTGATGTTGATGGTTGTGTGCTGTGAAACTGGTATCTGTTGCTAAATATCGTAGGCAGTATACAAAAAAAAGGGCTAAGCAATGATAACAACAAATAAATACATAACAAATGCTAACACGACTTATAACTATAACAAATGTCTAAAGGACTGTTCATTAATGATTTTGTTATACAAAACGCCAAATTAATATTTTTTAATATCTTATCCACGGATTTTTCAGAAAAAGAAAATAAGAATGGTTTTGGACTCTTACACTAAAAAAATATGTGAATGCTAGTAGTTTTCTCACCACACGAACATTTTATATTTATGCTATATCTGGTGATAAAAGCATTCAGTTTTATCCGAAAAAAAACAAAACGCTAACCGTTTATGCCATGACCAAACTTGTGTAGGTTTCAGATTGATCAATATTCCTTAAAACAGGGACAGTGATTAAAGATCTGTCTGAAAAGTGCTCCTTTTGTTAATAAGCTTTTTTAGCCCTGCTCCACGATGCCTCTTCTAGTAAATGACAGCCCTCTTGTAAAGATAATGGAACATGTAGTTCTACAGAATCCTCTCCATGCTTTGCACCTCTCTTTGCAGCTCTGTCAGCCCACTCATTTGGTAAGAACCCCACATGCGAAGGTACCCAACAGAAGGTGACACAAATACCCCTTAAGGCTAAAACATGTATGACATGATTGATGTCTAGTACAACGTTAGACTTTTTTTCATGTGTGTGTATGTGTGTTTGTGTGTGTGTTTGTGTGTGTGATCGTACGTTAGTTTTGTTTCTAGCTGTTTGTCTGTGTCTGTCTCTCTGTCTGTCTGTGTCTGCCTGTTTGTATCTGCCTGCCTGCCTGCCTGCCTGCCTGTCTGTCTGTCTGTCTCTCTATCTCTGTCTCTACCTCTGTCTGTGTCTGTGTCTGTGTCTGCCTGTCTGTCTGTCTGTCTGTCTCTCTCTCGTCGTATTCTTTTCTAGATATAATGATGTTTTCCGGCTGGTTAGTGTGGTCATTTGGTTAATTGGTGGTTGACTTCAATTCCTTAAGTGTTTGAATAGTAGGTATAAATTGGTCTTATTTCGTTACACACACACACACACACACACGCGCGCGCGCGCGCGCGCGCGCACGCACAACACAGACAAACACACACACACGCCGCACGCATGCACGCACACACGTACACTCTCTCTCTTTCTGTCTCTCAGTCTCTCAGTCTCTGTCTCTGTCTCTCTCTCTTCATGCATTTCTCTGGCAAATTAAAGTTGATTGTGAAGAATTCAGCTTCTGTCTTCCTGAACTTGAACAAGAAACCCTCTCTTTCACTCTATGTCTCTGCCTTGTCTCTGTCTCCGTCCGTCTGTCCGTTTGTCTCTCTGTCTGTCTATCTGTCTGTCTGTCTCTCTGTGTCTGGCCGTCTATCTGTCCGTCTGTTTGTCTGTCTATCTGTCTGTCTCTGTCTGTCTGTGGTTGCTTTAGCCGTTAGCCTATTTGTCGAGGAGGGGCTGTTGTTAACGAGGGGATTTTCTCTGCTCATTTACGCACATCACGGAGGGAGGGAGGGAGGGAGGGAGGGAGGGAGGCAGTTGCTGCTGCTGCTGCTGCCTTTGTGTTGCTGGCCGCTCACTAATCACCGCCACCTTCAAATGCCGGACACTGATTACACGTGAGAGAGGTGAGCGCTTCCGCGAGAAAACAGCCACAGCCACACAGCACAGCGCCACAAAGCAGGAGATGGTTACAGGCTGGAGATGGTTACAGGCAAGAGATGGTTACAGGCAGGAGCTGGTTACAGGAAGGAGATGGTTACAGGCAGGAGCTGGTTACAGGAAGGAGATGGTTACAGGCAGGAACTGGTTACAGGCTGGAGATGATTACAGACAGGAGATGGTTACAGGAAGAAGATGGTTACAGGAAAGAGATGGTTACAGGAAGAAGATGGTTACAGGAAAGAGATGGTTACAGGCAGATGTTACAGGAAAGAGATGGTTACAGGCAGGAGATTCAGGAGATGGTTACTGGCAGGAGATAGTTACAGGCAAGAGATGCAGGAGATGGTTACAGACAGGATATTGTTACAGGCAGGAGATGGTTACAGGCAGGAGATGGTTGCAGAAAGAAGTTAGTTACAGACAGGAGATGGTTACAGACAGGAGATGGTTGCAGGCAGGAGATGGTTACAGGCAGGAGATGGTTACAGGCAGGAGATGGTTACAGGCAGAAGATGGTTGCAGAAAGAAGTTAGTTACAGACAGGAGATGGTTACAGACAGGAGATGGTTACAGGCAGGAGATGGTTACAGGCAGGAGATGGTTACAGGCAGGGGATGGTTACAGGCAGGGATGGTTGCAGAAAGAAGTTAGTTACAGACAGGAGATGGTTTTAAAAAAAATTATTTCTTTTATATCGAGGATAATGGAATAAGCACTTATGTGCTTTTTTACATCCAGTCCCCGTGTAAAATGCGGTTTTGTAAATTCTGTCATCTGTTCCCACCGGCACACAATGGCCTACTCTTACGAAAAGCGGAACAGGATTTAAGGTGTGCGCAAGATGTTCTGCGTGCGTTCGCACACAGGACCTCGGTTACAGACAGGAGATGGTTACAGGAGATAGTTACAGACAGAAGATTGTTACAGACAGAAGATGGTTACAGACAGAAGATAGTTACAGACAGAAGATAGTTACAGACAGAAGATTGTTACAGACAGAAGATTGTTACAGACAGAAGATGGTTACAGACAGAAGATTGTTATAGACAGAAGATAGTTACAGACAGAAGATTGTTACAGACAGAAGATGGTTACAGACAGCTACAGTGTCCGTGAAGAAAGTCTTCCTGGTGGAATGCTCGGACAGCCGCTCTTACTGTCTGCCACACTGAGGTTTTATCAAGCCCCTGACCAGTCAAGCCCAGCACATCAGAACAGCGTAGGAGAGCCTTGTTCTCTTTTAAGTTTTTCTGGGGGGAAAGCCGGAGAACGGATTTTAAAAAATCAGAAAATATTGTATTGTATTGTATTGTATTGTATTGTATGGTATGGTATGGTATGGTATGGTATGGTATGGTATACCACTTGAAGTCATAGAAAAAAAAATAGACAAGAAGGAGGCGTCAGAAACAAAAGGAACAAGGCAGAAACAAAGAGAAGGATAGAAAAGAGGGAAATCCTAGCACAGAATTTCCAGAAGGTGGAGATGATACTTATATATACTGGCAGGCCCCCGGCATCCCCACGGGGAAGGCCTGGGTTCGAGCCACCACCGAGCCACCCTCTCCCTTTCTAGGGATGTTTCCCCGGAGTTAACGTCAGTACCGATTCCACCCCCCCCCCCCCCCCCCCCCCCAAGTCTTTGGACGAGACAATAAACCGATGTCCCGTATGTGCTTTCATGCAGAACATCTTGTGCACACGTTAAAAAAACCCATCGAGCATTCCCCCTTTCAAAAGAGTAGGCCCTTTTGTAAAGACAGAAACCGATGACAACATTTTTTTTAAACGCATGCGCACTGATGTTGCGTTTAGACAGTATCCCCGGAGTCGGAATGCGGCTACCTTCGTGGTGGCCAAAACGGTGACATGCACAACATCTCAGCATTGGTGAACCTCGGAGCCCTAGCCGAGGAACAACAAGCCAACCAAAGAGGAAGGTGATGACAGGGAGGCCCTGTGAGGGGTGCAGTGCCGCAATGTGCAGTGTTGTCGCCTTGTTCTCTGGGTAACCGAGCAGGTCCTAGTCTCTGTCGTCGCCTCGTGCCACGTCGTGTTGTGTAGTGTCGTGTCGTGTTGTGTCGTGTAGTGTGTTGTGTCGTGTCGTGTTGTGTCGTGTAGTGTTGTGTCGTGTAGTGTTGTGTCGTGTCGTGTCGTGTCGTGTCGTGTCGTGTCGTGTCGTGTCGTGTTTGTGTCTGTTGTGTCGTGTCGTGTCATGTTGTGTTGTGTTGTGTAGTGTCCTGTCGTTTTGTGTCGTGTAGTGTTGTGTCGTCTTGTGTCATGTTGTGTTGTGTCGTGTAGTGTTGTGTCGCGTCGTGTCGTGTCGTGTCCTCAACATTTCGTAATGTCTCTTCACATTTGTAAAAAGTCATTTTTATTTTTGTTGTTGATTTTTTGCTAACGTGTCCTATCCAGTCTCACTATTTCATGACACATCGTGTCCTGTCTTGTCACTTTGTGTCGTGACGTGTCCTGTCTTGCCTCTTTGTGTCGTGACGTGTCCTGTCTTGCCTCTTTGTGTCGTGACGTGTCCTGTCTGTCTCTGTGTGTCGTGACGTGTCCTGTCTGTCTCTGTGTGTCGTGACGTGTCCTGTCTTGTGTCTCTTTGTGTCGTGCTCTGTGTGTCGTGACGTGTCCTGTCTTGTGTCTCTTTGTGTCGTGACGTGTTCTGTCTTGTCTCTTTGTGTCGTGACGTGTCCTGTCTTGTGTCTCTTTGTGTCGTGACGTGTCCTGTCTTGTCTCTTTGTGTCGTGACGTGTCCTGTCTTGTCTCTTTGTGTCGTGACGTGTCCAGTCTTGTCTCCTTGTGTCGTGACGTGTCCTGTCTTGTCTCTTGTGTCGTGACGTGTCCTGTCTTGTCTCCTTGTGTCGTGACGTGTCCAGTCTTGTCTCCTTGTGTCGTGACGTGTCCTGTCTTGTCTCTCTTTGTGTCGTGATGTGTCCTGTCTTGTCTCTTTGTGACGTGTCCTGTCTTGTCTCTTTGTGACGTGTCCTGTCTTGTGTTTTTGTGTCGTGACGTGTCCAGTCTTGTCTCTTTGTGTCGTGGCGTGTCCTGTCTATCTCTTGTGTCGTGACGTGTCCTGTCTTGTGTTTGTCGTGACGTGTCCTGTCTTGTCTCTTTGTGTCGTGACGTGTCCTGTCTTGTGTCTTTGTGTCGTGACGTGTCCTGTCTTGTCTCTTGTGTCGTGACGTGTCCTGTCTTGTGTCTTTGTGTCGTGACGTGTCCTGTCTTGTGTCTTTGTGTCGTGACGTGTCCTGTCTTGTCTCTTTGTGTCGTGACGTGTCCTGTCTTGTCTCTTTGTGACGTGTCCTGTCTTGTGTCTTTGTTACGTGTCCTGTCTTGTGTCTTTGTGTCGTGACGTGTCCTGTCTTGTCTCTTTGTGACGTGTTCTGTCTTGTGTCTTTGTGTCGTGACGTGTCCTGTCTTGTGCCTTTGTGTCGTGACGTGTCCTGTCCTGTTCTGTGTGTCGTGACGTGTCCTGTCTTGTCTCTTTGTGTCGTGACGTGTCCTGTCTTGTGTCTTTGTGTCGTGACGTGTCCTGTCTTGTCTCTTTGTGTCGTGACGTGTCCTGTCTTGTCTCTTTGTGTCGTGACGTGTCCAGTCTTGTCCTGTCTGGTCGTGTCGTGTCGTGTCGTGCGGCAGGGATGGGTTCACAGACGTACGTCACAGTTCTGAAAGATGCCGGGAGCGATAATCCGACAGCGGTAGAGGAGCGGGCTGACGCACAGCGCTGCACGCCATGTGAGACTGGCACCGTTAGTGCTGCATGACATGTCACGTAGCAGTAGAGTCAGGTGAGAGAGAGAGAAAGAGCAAGGGTCAGAGGAGATGGGGCTGTGCTGTTCTGTATGTCTGCATCTATGTCTGTCTGTCTGTCTGTCTGTCCGTGTCTGTCTCTCTATCTTTGTCGACGTCTATGTCTGTCTGTCTGTCTATGTCTTCAGTCAGTATCTATGTCTGTATCCATGTCTGTCTGTGTCTTAGTCTATGTCTGTCTGTCTGTGTCTGTCTGTCTATGTCTGTCTGTGTCTTTGTCTATGTCTGTCTGTCTGTGTCTATGTCTGTCTGTGTCTGTCTGTGTCTGTGTCTGTCTGTCTGTGTCTGTGCCTGTCTGTCTGTCTGTCTGTCTGTGTCTGTCTGTCTGTCTGTGTCTGTCTGTCTGTCTGTGTCTATGTCTGTCTGTGTCTTTGTCTATATCTCTCTGTGTCTATGTCTGTCTGTCTGTGTCTATGTCTGTCTGTGTCTTTCTCTATGTCTGTGTCTTTGTCTATGTCTGTCTCTGTATGTCTGTCTGTGTCTATGTCTGTCTGTCTGTGTCTATGTCTGTCTGTCTGTGTCTGTGTCTTTGTCTATGTCTGTGTCTTTGTCTATATCTGTGTCTTTGTCTATGTCTGTCTATGTCTGTGTCTGTATCTATGTCTGTCTGTGTCTATGTTTGTCTGTGTCTTTGTCTGTCTGTTCTGTCTATGTCTGTCTGTCTCTGTGTCTTTGTCTATGTCTGTCTGTGTCTGTCTGTCTGTGTCTATGTCTGTGTCTATGTCAATGTGTCTGTGTCTGTCTTTGTCTGGCTTTGAGCGTGCGTTTGCACACAAGACTGCGGTTGATTTTATGCCGTTTTAATCTGTATATGGTTGCACAGTTTTATTCGGAGATTGAAAGGTGACAGCCCCCTTATGGCTCTGTGGTCGGCGGGGCTATTATGACCAACAGGATTGGATTGGACTGTGGTTCGTTCATAGCCTCATCCGAAGGTCTTTCGGGGGAGTGGAGTCAGCACTGATGGTAACTCCAGGGGAACAATCCTGGTGATGCTCGAACCATGGGTTGTGAGATCACGAGCTCAACACTCTAACCACTAAGCCTCCGTGACCTGGCTTGGAAAGTAGGGTGGGTGGGTCTTTATTGGTTGTTGTTTTGGTGTTGTTGTTGTTGTTGTGTTTTTTTCGAAAGGGGGGTGGGGGTGGGTGATACATAGTTGTTTCCATCATCATCATCTTCAGCCTCCTTCTCTTCCTTCTTCTCGTTCCCCTAGAAGGGGTTCTTTCTTATAGTTTTGTTGGTTCGGCTTTACTTTTGCTTTACTCTTGCTTTACTCTTGCTTTACTCTTGCTTTACTCTTGCTTTACTCTTGCTTTACTCTTGCTTTTACTTTTGCTTTACTTTTGCTTTACTCTTGCTTTCTTTTGCTTTACTTGCTTTACTCTTGCTTTACTCTTGCTTTACTCTTGCTTTACTCTTGCTTTACTCAGCATTGGTGAACCTCGGAGCCCTAGCCGAGGAACAACAAGCCAACCAAAGAGGAAGGTGATGACAGGGAGGCCCTGTGAGGGGTGCAGTGCCGCAATGTGCAGTGTTGTCGCCTTGTTCTCTGGGTAACCGAGCAGGTCCTAGTCTCTGTCGTCGCCTCGTGCCACGTCGTGTTGTGTAGTGTCGTGTCGTGTTGTGTCGTGTAGTGTTGTGTCGTGTCGTGTTGTGCGTGTAGTGTTGTGTCGTGTAGTGTTGTGTCGTGTCGGTCGTGTCGTGTCGTGTCGTGTCGTGTTCGTGTCGTGTTGTGTCGTGTTGTGTCGTGTCGTGTCATGTTGTGTTGTGTTGTGTATGTCCTTCGTTTTGTGTCGTGTAGTGTTGTGTCGTCCTTGTGTCATGTTGTGTTGTGTCGTGTAGTGTTGTGTCGCGTCGTGTCGTGTCGTGTCTCAACATTTCGTAATGTCTCTTCACATTTGTAAAAGTCATTTTATTTTTGTTGTTGTTGTTGTTAATTTTTTGGTAACGTGTCCTATCCAGTCTCACTATATCATGACACATCGTGTCCTGTCTTGTGTCTTTGTGACGTGTCTGTCTTGTGTCTTTGTGTCGTGACGTGTCCTGTCTGTCTCTGTGTGTCGTGACGTGTCCTGTCTGTCTCTGTGTGTCGTGACGTGCCCTGTCTGTCTCTGTGTCGTGACGTGTCCTGTCTTGTGTCTCTTTGTGTCGTGCTCTGTGTTCGTGACGTTCCTGTCTTGTGTCTCTTTGTGTCGTGACGTGTTCTGTCTTGTCTCTTTGTGTCGTGACGTGTCCTGTCTTGTGTCTCTTTGTGTCGTGACGTGTCCTGTCTTGTCTCTTTGTGTCGTGACGTGTCCTGTCTTGTCTCTTTGTGTCGTGACGTGCCCAGTCTTGTCTCCTTGTGTCGTGACGTGTCCTGTCTTGTCTCCTTGTGTCGTGACGTGTCCTGTCTTGTCTCCTGTGTCGTGACGTGTCCAGTCTTGTCTCCTTGTGTCGTGACGTGTCCTGTCTTGTCTCTCTTGTGTCGTGATGTGTCCTGTCTTGTCTCTTTGTGACGTGTCCTGTCTTGTCTCTTTGTGACGTGTCCTGTCTTGTGTTTTTGTGTCGTGACGTGTCCATCTTGTCTCTTTGTGTCGTGGCGTGTCCTGTCTATCTCTTTGTGTCGTGACGTGTCCTGTCTTGTGTTTGTGTCGTGACGTGTCCTGTCTTGTCTCTTTGTGTCGTGACGTGTCCTGTCTTGTGTCTTTGTGTCGTGACATGTCCTGTCTTGTCTATTTGTGTCGTGACGTGTCCTGTCTTGTGTCTTTGTGTCGTGACGTGTCCTGTCTTGTGTCTTTGTGTCGTGACGTGTCCTGTCTTGTCTCTTTGTGTCGTGACGTGTCCTGTCTTGTCTCTTTGTGACGTTTCCTGTCTTGTGTCTTTGTTACGTGTCCTGTCTTGTGTCTTTGTGTCGTGACGTGTCCTGTCTTGTCTCTTTGTGACGTGTTCTGTCTTGTGTCTTTGTGTCGTGACGTGTCCTGTCTTGTGCCTTTGTGTCGTGACGTGTCCTGTCCTGTCTCTGTGTGTCGTGACGTGTCCTGTCTTGTCTCTTTGTGTCGTGACGTGTCCTGTCTTGTGTCTTTGTGTCGTGACGTGTCCTGTCTTGTCTCTGTGTGTCGTGACGTGTCCTGTCTTGTCTCTTTGTGTCGTGACGTGTCCAGTCTTGTCCTGTCTGGTCGTGTCGTGTCGTGTCGTGCGGCAGGGATGGGTTCACAGACGTACGTCACAGTTCTGAAAGATGCCGGGAGCGATAATCCGACAGCGGTAGAGGAGCGGGGCTGACGCACAGCGCTGCACGCCATGTGAGGACTGGCACCGTTAGTGCTGCATGACATGTCACGTAGCAGTAGAGTCAGGTGAGAGAGAGAGAGAGAGAGCAAGGGTCAGAGGAGATGGGGCTGTGCTGTTCTGTATGTCTGCATCTATGTCTGTCTGTCTGTCTGTCTGTCCGTGTCTGTCTCTCTATCTTTGTCGACGTCTATGTCTGTCTGTCTGTCTATGTCTTCAGTCAGTATCTATGTCTGTATCCATGTCTGTCTGTGTCTTAGTCTATGTCTGTCTGTCTGTGTCTGTCTGTCTATGTCTGTCTGTGTCTTTGTCTATGTCTGTCTGTCTGTGTCTATGTCTGTCTGTGTCTGTCTGTGTCTGTGTCTGTCTGTCTGTGTCTGTGCCTGTCTGTCTGTCTGTCTGTCTGTGTCTGTCTGTCTGTCTGTGTCTGTCTGTCTGTCTGTGTCTATGTCTGTCTGTGTCTTTGTCTATATCTCTCTGTGTCTATGTCTGTCTGTCTGTGTCTATGTCTGTCTGTGTCTTTCTCTATGTCTGTGTCTTTGTCTATGTCTGTCTCTGTATGTCTGTCTGTGTCTATGTCTGTCTGTCTGTGTCTATGTCTGTCTGTCTGTGTCTGTGTCTTTGTCTATGTCTGTGTCTTTGTCTATATCTGTGTCTTTGTCTATGTCTGTCTATGTCTGTGTCTGTATCTATGTCTGTCTGTGTCTATGTTTGTCTGTGTCTTTGTCTGTCTGTTCTGTCTATGTCTGTCTGTCTCTGTGTCTTTGTCTATGTCTGTCTGTGTCTGTCTGTCTGTGTCTATGTCTGTGTCTATGTCAATGTGTCTGTGTCTGTCTTTGTCTGGCTTTGAGCGTGCGTTTGCACACAAGACTGCGGTTGATTTTATGCCGTTTTAATCTGTATATGGTTGCACAGTTTTATTCGGAGATTGAAAGGTGACAGCCCCCTTATGGCTCTGTGGTCGGCGGGGCTATTATGACCAACAGGATTGGATTGGACTGTGGTTCGTTCATAGCCTCATCCGAAGGTCTTTCGGGGGAGTGGAGTCAGCACTGATGGTAACTCCAGGGGAACAATCCTGGTGATGCTCGAACCATGGGTTGTGAGATCACGAGCTCAACACTCTAACCACTAAGCCTCCGTGACCTGGCTTGGAAAGTAGGGTGGGTGGGTCTTTATTGGTTGTTGTTTTGGTGTTGTTGTTGTTGTTGTGTTTTTTTCGAAAGGGGGGTGGGGGTGGGTGATACATAGTTGTTTCCATCATCATCATCTTCAGCCTCCTTCTCTTCCTTCTTCTCGTTCCCCTAGAAGGGGGTTCTTTCTTATAGTTTTGTTGGTTCGGCTTTACTTTTGCTTTACTCTTGCTTTACTCTTGCTTTACTCTTGCTTTACTCTTGCTTTACTCTTGCTTTACTCTTGCTTTACTTTTGCTTTACTTTTGCTTTACTCTTGCTTTACTTTTGCTTTACTTTTGCTTTACTCTTGCTTTACTCTTGCTTTACTCTTGCTTTACTCTTGCTTTACTCAGCATTGGTGAACCTCGGAGCCCTAGCCGAGGAACAACAAGCCAACCAAAGAGGAAGGTGATGACAGGGAGGCCCTGTGAGGGGTGCAGTGCCGCAATGTGCAGTGTTGTCGCCTTGTTCTCTGGGTAACCGAGCAGGTCCTAGTCTCTGTCGTCGCCTCGTGCCACGTCGTGTTGTGTAGTGTCGTGTCGTGTTGTGTCGTGTAGTGTTGTGTCGTGTCGTGTTGTGTCGTGTAGTGTTGTGTCGTGTAGTGTTGTGTCGTGTCGTGTCGTGTCGTGTCGTGTCGTGTCGTGTCGTGTCGTGTTGTGTCGTGTTGTGTCGTGTCGTGTCATGTTGTGTTGTGTTGTGTAGTGTCCTGTCGTTTTGTGTCGTGTAGTGTTGTGTCGTCTTGTGTCATGTTGTGTTGTGTCGTGTAGTGTTGTGTCGCGTCGTGTCGTGTCGTGTCTCAACATTTCGTAATGTCTCTTCACATTTGTAAAAAGTCATTTTTATTTTTGTTGTTGTTGTTGTTAATTTTTTGGTAACGTGTCCTATCCAGTCTCACTATATCATGACACATCGTGTCCTGTCTTGTGTCTTTGTGACGTGTCCTGTCTTGTGTCTTTGTGTCGTGACGTGTCCTGTCTGTCTCTGTGTGTCGTGACGTGTCCTGTCTGTCTCTGTGTGTCGTGACGTGTCCTGTCTGTCTCTGTGTGTCGTGACGTGTCCTGTCTTGTGTCTCTTTGTGTCGTGCTCTGTGTGTCGTGACGTGTCCTGTCTTGTGTCTCTTTGTGTCGTGACGTGTTCTGTCTTGTCTCTTTGTGTCGTGACGTGTCCTGTCTTGTGTCTCTTTGTGTCGTGACGTGTCCTGTCTTGTCTCTTTGTGTCGTGACGTGTCCTGTCTTGTCTCTTTGTGTCGTGACGTGTCCAGTCTTGTCTCCTTGTGTCGTGACGTGTCCTGTCTTGTCTCCTTGTGTCGTGACGTGTCCTGTCTTGTCTCCTTGTGTCGTGACGTGTCCAGTCTTGTCTCCTTGTGTCGTGACGTGTCCTGTCTTGTCTCTCTTTGTGTCGTGATGTGTCCTGTCTTGTCTCTTTGTGACGTGTCCTGTCTTGTCTCTTTGTGACGTGTCCTGTCTTGTGTTTTTGTGTCGTGACGTGTCCAGTCTTGTCTCTTTGTGTCGTGGCGTGTCCTGTCTATCTCTTTGTGTCGTGACGTGTCCTGTCTTGTGTTTGTGTCGTGACGTGTCCTGTCTTGTCTCTTTGTGTCGTGACGTGTCCTGTCTTGTGTCTTTGTGTCGTGACATGTCCTGTCTTGTCTATTTGTGTCGTGACGTGTCCTGTCTTGTGTCTTTGTGTCGTGACGTGTCCTGTCTTGTGTCTTTGTGTCGTGACGTGTCCTGTCTTGTCTCTTTGTGTCGTGACGTGTCCTGTCTTGTCTCTTTGTGACGTGTCCTGTCTTGTGTCTTTGTTACGTGTCCTGTCTTGTGTCTTTGTGTCGTGACGTGTCCTGTCTTGTCTCTTTGTGACGTGTTCTGTCTTGTGTCTTTGTGTCGTGACGTGTCCTGTCTTGTGCCTTTGTGTCGTGACGTGTCCTGTCCTGTCTCTGTGTGTCGTGACGTGTCCTGTCTTGTCTCTTTGTGTCGTGACGTGTCCTGTCTTGTGTCTTTGTGTCGTGACGTGTCCTGTCTTGTCTCTTTGTGTCGTGACGTGTCCTGTCTTGTCTCTTTGTGTCGTGACGTGTCCAGTCTTGTCCTGTCTGGTCGTGTCGTGTCGTGTCGTGCGGCAGGGATGGGTTCACAGACGTACGTCACAGTTCTGAAAGATGCCGGGAGCGATAATCCGACAGCGGTAGAGGAGCGGGGCTGACGCACAGCGCTGCACGCCATGTGAGGACTGGCACCGTTAGTGCTGCATGACATGTCACGTAGCAGTAGAGTCAGGTGAGAGAGAGAGAGAGAGAGCAAGGGTCAGAGGAGATGGGGCTGTGCTGTTCTGTATGTCTGCATCTATGTCTGTCTGTCTGTCTGTCTGTCCGTGTCTGTCTCTCTATCTTTGTCGACGTCTATGTCTGTCTGTCTGTCTATGTCTTCAGTCAGTATCTATGTCTGTATCCATGTCTGTCTGTGTCTTAGTCTATGTCTGTCTGTCTGTGTCTGTCTGTCTATGTCTGTCTGTGTCTTTGTCTATGTCTGTCTGTCTGTGTCTATGTCTGTCTGTGTCTGTCTGTGTCTGTGTCTGTCTGTCTGTGTCTGTGCCTGTCTGTCTGTCTGTCTGTCTGTGTCTGTCTGTCTGTCTGTGTCTGTCTGTCTGTCTGTGTCTATGTCTGTCTGTGTCTTTGTCTATATCTCTCTGTGTCTATGTCTGTCTGTCTGTGTCTATGTCTGTCTGTGTCTTTCTCTATGTCTGTGTCTTTGTCTATGTCTGTCTCTGTATGTCTGTCTGTGTCTATGTCTGTCTGTCTGTGTCTATGTCTGTCTGTCTGTGTCTGTGTCTTTGTCTATGTCTGTGTCTTTGTCTATATCTGTGTCTTTGTCTATGTCTGTCTATGTCTGTGTCTGTATCTATGTCTGTCTGTGTCTATGTTTGTCTGTGTCTTTGTCTGTCTGTTCTGTCTATGTCTGTCTGTCTCTGTGTCTTTGTCTATGTCTGTCTGTGTCTGTCTGTCTGTGTCTATGTCTGTGTCTATGTCAATGTGTCTGTGTCTGTCTTTGTCTGGCTTTGAGCGTGCGTTTGCACACAAGACTGCGGTTGATTTTATGCCGTTTTAATCTGTATATGGTTGCACAGTTTTATTCGGAGATTGAAAGGTGACAGCCCCCTTATGGCTCTGTGGTCGGCGGGCTATTATGACCAACAGGATTGGATTGGACTGTGGTTCGTTCATAGCCTCATCCGAAGGTCTTTCGGGGGAGTGGAGTCAGCACTGATGGTAACTCCAGGGGAACAATCCTGGTGATGCTCGAACCATGGGTTGTGGATCACGAGCTCAACACTCTAACCACTAAGCCTCCGTGACCTGGCTTGGAAAGTAGGGTGGGTGGTCTTTATTGGTTGTTGTTTTGGTGTTGTTGTTGTTGTTGTGTTTTTTTCGAAAGGGGGGTGGGGGTGGGTGATACATGTTGTTTCCATCATCATCATCTTCAGCCTCCTTCTCTTCCTTCTTCTCGTTCCCCTAGAAGGGGTTCTTTCTTATAGTTTTGTTGGTTCGGCTTTACTTTTGCTTTACTCTTGCTTTACTCTTGCTTTACTCTTGCTTTACTCTTGCTTTACTCTTGCTTTACTCTTGCTTTACTTTTGCTTTACTCTTGCTTTACTCTTGCTTTACTCTTGCTTTACTCTTGCTTTACTCTTGCTTTACTTTTGCTTTACTCTTGCTTTACTCTTGCTTTACTTTTGCTTTACTCTTGCTTTACTCTTGCTTTACTCTTGCTTTACTCTTGCTTTACTCTTGCTTTACTTTTGCTTTACTCTTGCTTTACTCTTGCTTTACTTTTGCTTTACTCTTGCTTTACTCTTGCTTTACTCTTGCTTTACTCTTGCTTTACTCTTGCTTTACTTTGCTTTACTCTTGCTTTACTCTTGCTTTACTCTTGCTTTACTCTTGCTTTACTCTTGCTTTACTTTTGCTTTACTTTTGCTTTACTCTTGCTTTACTTTTGCTTTACTTTTGCTTTACTCTTGCTTTACTCTTGCTTTACTCTTGCTTTACTCTTGCTTTACTCTTGCTTTACTCTTGCTTTTGTTCTGATATGGTTTTTGTTTTCATTGATTTTTTTAGGGAAGGGGGGGGGGGGGGACGTTGAATGCTTGGGTTGCTTTAAGAAATATGTAACACGTGCTACAGCTGAGTGGTGAAGACCGGGTGACTTCACTGTCAAGGGTCCATTCAGTCGTGGGGTTGACATTCAGCAGCGCGAGCGACGTCTGGTGAATTAGCCTACGGCTGGGAATGTTGACCATCTTCCAGGTCTTTGACACGATCAGACCTGCCAGTGCCCCTAAGTGTGTATCCACCTGCAGAACATCGAATAGGCACGTTAAAGATCCAGCAATTGGTGTCAGTGTTCACTCGCTACGGAAACACGAACACTGGGTATCCACCCTGTCCACAGAACAGCTGCTGGGCTGTCCCTGTGCATGAGGTGTCGGCTGAGGCAGCAGCGGGCAGTTCCCAAGACAGAAGACAACAATTATTGTACCAACGAAAACAGTTGTGTATGTGTGTGTTTTGGGCTTTTTGTTTGTTTGTCGTTAAACTTATTAGTTAAATCAGAAAGTGGCCTTGTATGGCCGTTGGGTAGGACGATGATCATGAAAGAGAGAAACATAAGTTTGTATTTTTTATTTATTTATTTAATTTATTTATTCTTTTATATCGAGGATAATGGAATAAGTACTCATGTGCTTTTTTTACATCCAGTCCCCGTGTGTATGCGGTTTTGTAAAATTTGTCATGTTTCCACCAACACACAATGGCCTACTCTTCCGAAAAGCGGAACAGGATTTAACGTGTGCGCAAGATGTTCTGCATGCGTTCGAACACGGGGCCACGGTTTATAGTCTCATCCGAAGGACTTGTATTTCGGAGCGGGAGAGGAGTGTCTTCCCAGCGTGTACCCAAGCTGACAGCAGCTGACTGACCGTGGTGTCATAGCAGCTGATGCTGCTCTCTGCTGTCTGTGTGGTCATGCTTTGCTGTTCATTCCATTTCTCTTTTTGTGTTTCTTTGCTGTTGGGGATAGTTTGCCTGTGTGGTTTTATAAGATAGATTCTTTGTTTTGTTTGTTTCGTTTTGCTGTTGTCGATTGGTGGGGTTTCATTTTAATTTTGTTTTCCTGGAGAATTTGTCTTGATTTGCTTGATCATTTGTTTTTGCTCTCTTTTCCGATTTTAAAGGACATGATTATATGCAAAAGGAAAAAGGACATTGACTGAATAAAACACAATATTGTCAATAATGTTACACTCCGT
The DNA here is from genome assembly GCA_028751875.1 of Rapana venosa. Taxonomy (NCBI): domain Eukaryota; kingdom Metazoa; phylum Mollusca; class Gastropoda; order Neogastropoda; family Muricidae; genus Rapana; species Rapana venosa. The sequence continues at coordinate 83,964,974 of CM054138.1, read as the reverse complement.
GTCCCTCTCCTTTGACTTTCAGTTTACGTGGTACAATGTGAGTACTTGAATAATGCGTGTGTGTGTGTGTGTGTGTTTCTTTTTTAAAATGATTTCCTCTCTGTCTCTCTGTCTGTCTCTGTCTCTCTGTCTGTCTCTGTCTCTCTGTCTCTGTCTCTCTCTGTCTCTGTCTCTCTCTGTCTCTCTCTCTGTGTCTCTCTCTGTGTCTCTGTCTCTCTCTGTCTCTCTCTCTGTCTCTCTCTTTGTCTCTGTCTCTGTCTCTCTCATTGTCTCTCTCTGTCTCTCTCTGTCTCTCTCTCTCTGTCTCTCTCTCTGTCTCTCTCTGTCTCTCTCTGTCTCTGTCTCTCTCTGTCTCTCTCTCTGTCTGTCTCTGTCTCTCTCTGTCTCTGTCTCTCTCTGTCTCTCTCTCTGTCTCTGTCTCTCTCTGTCTCTAAGAAAGAGGTTGGGGGTTTGGGTGGGGGGCAAGGGGGGGCTGGTTTTTTTTTTAAAAAAAGGGGGGGGGAAATGGGGGTTTGGGGGGGGGGGAAATTGGGGAAAAAAGGGGGGGGGGGGGGTTGGGGGGGGGGGGTTTTTGGGCGGGTTAAAAGGGGGGGAGGGGGGCCCCAGGGGGGGGGGGGGGGGGGCCGGGGTTGGGGGGGAAAGGGAGGGGGCGGGAGTGGGGGGTTGGGGGGGCGGGTTTTTTTTTTTGGGTTTTTTGGTTTTGGGGAAAAGGGGTTTGGGGTGGGGGGGGGGGGAGGGGGGGGAAATTTTTTTTGGGGGGGGGGGTTTCCCCGGGGGGGGTTTTTTTTGGGGAAAGGGGGGGAAATTGGGGGGGGGGGGGGGGGGGGAAAAAAAAGAAAATTTCCCCGGGGGGTTTTTGGAAAGGGGGGGGGGGGGGGGGCGGGGGAGGGGGGTGGGGGGGGGGGGGGGGGGGGTTTTTCCAAAATTTTTAGGGGGGGGGGGGGGGGGGGGGGGGGGAGGGGGGGGGGGGGGGCCCCCCGGGGAATTTGGGGGGGGGGAAGGTTGGGGGTGGGGGGGGAAAAATTAAAGGGGGGGGGGGAAAATGGGATAATGGGCGGGGGGGGGGGGGGGGGAAAAAAGGGGGGGCCCCCCGGGGAAAAGGGCCCGGGGGGGGAAAAAACGGGGGGGGAAAGGGGGGGGGGGGGGGGGGGGTGGGGGGGGGGGGGGCGGAAAAACAGAGGGGAAAAAGGGTGGGTAAAAAAAGGGAGGGGGGGAAAAGGGGGAGTGGGGGGGAGGGGGGGGGGGGAAGTGGGGGGGAGGAAGGGGGGGGGGGAGGGGGGGGAATGGGGGGGGGCGGGAAAAAAAAAAGAATAAGGGGGGGTTGGGGGGGGGGGAAAAAAAGGGGGGGGAAAAAAAGGGGGGGTAAAAGGGGGTGGGGGGCGGGGAAAAAGTTTGGGGGGTGGGGGGGAAAAGGGGGGGGGGGAAAAAAGGGATAAAAAAAGAAGAGAGAGAATGGAAACAGGAGGGGGGAAAAGGGGGGGGGGGTAGAGAGGAGAGGGGAGAGGAGAGGAGGGGAGGAGAGAGAGAAGAGAGAAAGGAGAGAGAGGGGAGGAGGAAGGGAGGAAGGCGAGAGAGAGAAGAGAAAGAGAGAAGAATGGAAGAAAAACCAACTTCAACTCGAACTCGAAAGGGTTTTTTTCACAAAAAGGCCTTTTGGCCCCTTACATGAGGGGGGGTTTGCCAAAACTGTTAAAATTTTAGTGGGAAAAAATAAGGAAACACAAAAAAACAAAAAAAAAATTTTATTGTATACCCAAAAACCCCCAAACAATAAAAATCAGTTAAAAAAAATTGATTTAAGAAACCAAGTTTTTTTTTCCAAAAGGGGCTTTACACAAATAAAAAGCAAGGTACGCAAAATTTATTTATTTTTTTAAATAAAAAAATTATTTATTTTTTATTTTTTTTCGAGGAAAAAGGAAATAAGAAACTTGTGCTTTTTTTTAAAAACCCAAAGTCCCCGTGTATTTGGGGTTTTTGTAATTTTGGGGTCATCTTTTTTCCCCCCGGGCACCCCAAGGGCCCTTTCTCTTCCGAAAAGCGGAACGGTTTAAAAACTTTGGTGCGAAAGTTTTGTTCTGCATGCGTTTGAACACGGGCCTCGGTTTTTTGTCTCCCCAAGGACTTTGACATTCAGTTCGATTTTGGGGGATGAAAAACGGGGAAAGAAAGGGCGAGGCGGGGAAATCGAACCAAGAATCTCTTTGGGTTTACTTTTTTGGGCAGGCAAAAACGTCTTAACCCCTCCCAAACCCTTCCCCAATAAAGAGAGGGGAGAGAGGGAGCAAAAGAAAAGAGAGGAGAGAGAGGGAGGAGGGGGGAGTTTGGAGAGAGAGAGAGAGAGGGAGCAAAAAGGGGAAAAAGAAAGAGAGAGAGAGAGAGAGAAAGGGGAGAGAGAGAGAGAGGGGAGGGAGGGGAATAGAGAGAGGGGAAGAGGGGGAGGAGAAAGAGAGAGAGAAAAAGGGGAGGGGAGAGAAGAGAGAGGGGAGAGAAAGGGGAAAAGGAGAGAGAGAAGAGGGGAGGGGGGAAGGAAAGAGAGAAAGGGGGAAAGAGAGAAAGAGGGGAGAAAGAAAAGGGGAGAGAGGAGGAGAGAGAGAGAAGAGAGAGAAGAGAAAGAGAGAGAAAGAGGTTTGGGAAAGCCGGGGGGAAAAGGGGGAAAGGGTGAAGTGAGGGCCCAGGGGCACAACCCACACTGTAAACACTGTCATCCCCTGTCATCACTGTCTTCATGTCCCCACTTGTAAATCACACACCCCAAATTTGCCATCCCCCCTTTCCTCAGTGAGGCGGGGAATGAATAAGGGGGGGTTTTTGTTTTTGCTTTTTTTTTTTTTGCTTTTTTGTTGTTTTTTTTTGTTTTTTTTGTTTTTGTTTTTGTTGTTGCTTTCGTTTGGGCTGTTTCTTTGTTATTGTATTTTTTGGGTTGGCTTTGGAAATTTTTTTTTTTTTGGGGAGGGGGGTTGGGGGGGGTTTTTTGGGTTTTTTGTTTTTTTTTTGTTGTTTTTGGGGGGGTTTTTTTTTTTTTTTTGGGGGGGGAGGGGGGGTTGTCGTTGTTTTCTGTTTGCCAAAACAATTTTGACAAAAAAATTGTCATGGGGAAAAAGGGAAAAAAAAAAATAAGAACAGTTGTTGATGCTGGGAAAATTTTTTGTCTACTTAACTTTGGGCCTTTCCCAAAAATTCTGTGATCAATCCCCTTGATCAACCCCCTGTGATAAATCCCCTGGGGGCCCCCAATCCCTTGAAAAATTTCCCCTCTGATAAATTTCCCTCTGACTTACCCGTAATCAATACCCGAAAATCAATACCCGGGAATAAAAACCCCTCCTGTCATCGATCCCTTTGGGACCCAATACCCTTGTCAATCCCCTTTTGATAAATCCTCGGTGATAACCCCCCTGTGACCCAACCCCCGTGATCAATCCCCTTTTGATTAACACCCTGTGAAAAACCCCTTTGAACGCCCTTTAGTAAAATTTTTCATAATTATTGTCAATAAGGGACAGCAGGGCCCCAAGGGGTTTTGCAGCATGGAGTTTGCGCCCGGGACGGCGTGAGTTCTGATCCGCCACGGCTTCTCACCCTTCGAAAGCTTGCCCCAAAGGAGATGACACATTTGTTGCCCCCAATTTTCCCCCAACCACCCCTTGGGGGGGAAACTGTAAACCCCAAAATGCCCCTTTTTCATTACGAATGCACGCAAAATTTATTTTCCGCCCATTTTAAAAACTCGTTTTCCCTTTGTGAAGAATGGGGCCTTTGGGCGTGCCCGTGGCTGCATTCCCCATCATTTTGGGAAGTTTGTCGGAAAAAAGCCTGATTGCAAAAGGGCCCAAAAACAGAGGATTGTTTTTTAAAAGTGACAAAATTGCCTCTAAAATTTAGCACAGCTTTTAAGGCAACATCCTCAGACAAAATAATAACACCAAAAAAAATACTGCTTATGAATTCAGTCTAACCCCTTCTTGTTTTTTGGGGGTTTTTTATGAAAAAAGCCCTAAATCGAATAACTCCGCGGGGACTCTTATTTCTTTTTCCCAAATTCTTTTTTCACCACCCGATTTTCGGGGAGGGGGTTCCGCGACCAGAGGGTCAGATGGTCTGTAGTTTTTCAGACACGGGCGCGGGGTGGGGGGTCTTTCAGTTGATGAGCAGCCCAAAATGGGATAAGGGCCGGGGATGGGATTTTAAGTTTCTAGAGAAGAAGAGGAAGACGTGGGGTTTGGCGGCCCCTGTGCCGACTCGCTGAAAACCCGGCCTTTTTCCTGCCTCCGGGGGCGGGAGACACGCCCTGTAAAGGCGCAATGCCCCCCTTTCTTTCACATTCGTCAACATTTCCAGCTGGTTTTGTTTTTTTTTTTTTTTTAAATGTTGACAAACAAAATCTTTGGGGTTGTAAAACCCTTTCAAATTTTGGGGCAACAAGCCCACTGAAAATAAAGGAGGTTTTTTTTCTGCAAACAAACCCTTTTCTGAAATCTTTGGGAAAAGATCTTTAAAACGGGAATCTGAAAACCAAACATCCCCTTTAGATTCCTTAGTTTTCCCGAGGACAAAAGAAAAAAAAGAAGAAAGAGATTTTTCTTTATAGAACCTTTGGAAGGGTTTCCCCGTCCCCCTAAAAACTAAAAATGCCAGTCCATGCACTTGTTCACGCGAAAAACCTTTTTTTCCTAAAAGCCCTGAGACGAAATTCCTCCCCACATTTTCATGTCAAACTTTAAACTGGGTCGGCAAAACGAAAAAAAAAAAACCCCAGCCGGGGGCAGTCCGGGCCCAGGGGGTCATTTTTTCCAGGGGAGGGGCGGGGGAGGGGGGGGGGGGAGTCTGTTTGAGCAGCAGAAAGCAGCAGCAGTGCTGGGGGAAGCGTCGTGTTTGGCGGACCCCCCACTACCCCCCGGGGGGGGGACAGGGCAGGCCAAGGGAAGTGTGGGGGGGGGAAGGCACAGCACAGCCCCCGCCCCGCACAGCACGCACAGCAAGCATTTGAGTTTTGTGTGGGTTTGGGTTTTTTCACCCCGCTTTTCCCATCCCTCCCTTCCTCCCTCCCTCCCTCCTCTTCCCAAAATTTGCACCGCCCCCCCCCCACCAAAATTAAAACGACATCAAATCAGTCAGCCGGGGGCCCACAACCCCCTCCCCGGCCCCCCCGGGAAGGGAGGCCAACCCCCCTACAATAAATTAAATTCCGGGGGCCCGGGTGCGAGAGGGGAGGGGAGATGGGGGGGTGGGGGGGGGGGATGAGGGATGTGGTGTTTGGGGATGGAGTGGAGGAAGGGAAAAACATGCAGGGGAGGAATTTTAAAACGCTGGTGCCGCGAGGGTTCGGGGGGCCCAAAAGGTGGTGACAGTGAGGTCAGGGTTCGGGCGGTGTGGGTTTTACGGGGGGGTGTGGTGTCCAGGGCAGGATTTCTCCCTCTCCCGCCTTGTCTCTTCTATTTCTCCGATTAGAATAAAAAAGAGGGGTGTTTTTTTTGAAAAAAAGTTAAATTTTTAAAAAATTTGGGGAAAAGCTGCCGCAAGGAATTCTTCCTTTTGCGAGAGTAATTCACACACAAAAAACCCCCCCTCCCCAAAACAAAACCCCAACAAAAAAGGGAAACAAACCCCCAAAAAACAACAACAAAAAATAAAAACTAAATCAAAAGCTCCAAGAAAACTACAAAAAACCCCGGGAAAAGAGTTTCGTGACAGAAAAAAGGTGGGTTTGTGGAAAAAAAAATTTCCATGGTCTTTTTACATAAGCTTTTTACATTTACTAAAACCAAATTGGACGTTTTAAAACCCCAACATAAAACAAGATACTTACCCGGGCGGGGGCAAACAAAAAACCCCAAACCCTGAACAAGAAATTTTTGCCTGCTGGCGATTTTAAAACCCCAAAAATAAAAAGGACATCTTAGTTTGCTGGGCAGGGGGGTTAAAACCCCAACAAAAACAAGATATTTACCTGCTGGGCAGACTTAAACCCAACATGAAAAAAGACATCTTAGCCTGGGGGCAGATTTAACCCCCAAAACCAAGAAAAAAGCCCTCTTACCCTTTGCGGGGCAGACTTTAAACCCAACACCATCCCCCAAGCCCGGAAATTGCACCCTCCCCAAAAATGGTAAAGCAAAAGCTGGGGAAAAAACGAAAAAATCTCACCACTGGGGGGCCCCCTTTGAGCTGCAGCTGAGGAAGGAAAGACGAGCCAAACCCCGGCACCACCCAAAAATGTTGTTTTACTGGGGGAGCAATACCAGCCAACTGTCTGCCCTACTGGGGGAGGGGCAATCCACCCCAAATGTCTGCCCTCGGAAGAGCAATCCCAGCCAAATGTTATTTTACGGGGAGAGAAAATCCCACCCAAAATGTCTGATTTACTGTAGAGCCAATACCACCCAAAGCCAAACCTACTGTAGGCAATACCACCCAAATTTTTCTGATTTACTGGAGAAAAATAACCAGCCAAAGGGTCTGACCTACTTTTAGAGCAATACCACCCCAAATGTCCTGATTTACTGTAGGAAAATCCCAGCCAAATGCTGATTTACGGGAAAGAGCAATACCACCAAAAATTTTGATCTCTGTAGAGCAAACCCACCCAAATGTCTGTTTTTACTGGAGGGGAAATCCCAAACCCCAAATTTTGGGACCTACTGGAGAGCAATCCCACCCAAATGTCTGTTTACGGGGAGGGGCAATCCCAAACCCAAAAATGTCGACCTACTGGAGAGCAATCCCAAACCCCAAAAGTCGGATTTACTGGAGAGCAAACCAAAAAATTTTCTGCCAAAGGGAGAGAAATTTCCACCCCAAATGTAGATTTACTGGGAGCAAAAACCAGCCAAATGTTTTTTTTTAAACCGGGGAGAGAAAAGCCACCCAAAATTTTTGATCTTCTGGAGCGGACGGGACTTTACACCCAACACCAGAAAAATATCTCAGCAACGGGCCCAGGCGCTTCTAGATGCTGCCTTTTAAAATTTTCCCAAACGTAATAATCATAAATTTAAAAATTAGGTCGTAGTTAATACAGGCTTTGGATGGTGGGGACAGTTAAGTCTGGGTATTTTGTTTTTTTCTGGGAAAGGGGGTGATACGGCTTTAAAAAGGGCGGGGGGAGCAGCAAAAAACCGACCACTTTTGAGATGAGGGGCTGTCAACAAAAGAACGGGAAGCTGTAATGGGACAGAACAACAGGGCGGGAAAAAAACCGCCCAGACATCCGACTTGTGAACTTTAGATACAGTAGTGGCAATCCCCGCCCTCAAAAACCTATAATGTTTATGATGAGATGATAATAATAAATAATAAAATAATAAAAATTAATAAAAAATTAAAAATAATAATAAAAATAAATAATAACAACAACAAACAACAACAACAACAAACAACAATTTAAAAATAATAATAAAATAATAAAAATAATAATAATAAAAATAAAAATTTAATAATAATAAATGAAGGGAAATGTAAAGCGCTTTTTCAAATTAATACATAATCTTTACAAAAGATCGGGGGTTAGGGGTTTGGGGCCCACTTGCCTTACAAACCCAAAAAAGCCGGGTGGGGTTTGGTGCGGTGGTTTAAAACCCCTTTGGGCCCAAAAACTTTCTCCCCACCCATTGGGCCATGAGTGGTGGTTTCGGGGTTATTTGTTTTTTTGGGGTTTTAGACGAAAAACCCGTGTGTTTACACAAAATTATTTAGCGCATAAAAAAAAACCCCACGGGAACAAGTTTTTTGGCCCCCTTGAAAAAATTCTTTTAAAAAAGTCACTCGGGAAAAGGGAAAAAAAACATTGCAAAGAGGAACAAAACATGGGTGGCGCTGCTCTTGTGGCGACGCGCTCTCCTTTGGGGGGGGCCCTTTTTAAAAAAAAAAAAAGGGGGGAATTTTTAAAAAAAAAAAAAAAGAAAGAAAGGCCAAAACGGGGGAAAAAAGGGAAAAAAAAAGGGGGGGGAGACAAAAAAAAAAAAGGGGAAAAAAAAAGGGGGGCAGGCAGACCCCGGGGGGAAAAAAAAAAAAAAAAAAAAAAAAAAAGGGGGGGGGCCGACAGGCAGCCCGGAAAGGGGGGGGGGAAAAAAAAAAAAAAAAAAGGGGGGGGGGGAAAAAAGGGGGGGCAGGGGGGGCAGGGGGCAGGGGGGGGAAAAAAAAAAAAAAAAAAAACCCCGGAAAGGGGGGGGGAAAAAAAAAAAAAAAGGGGGGGGGAAAAAAAAAGGGGGGGGGGGGAAAAAAAAAAGGGGGGAAAAAAAAAGGGGGGGGGGCCCCCGACAGACAGGCCCGGAAAAAAGGGGGGGGGGGGAACAACAAAGGGGGGGAAAAAAAGGGGGAAAAAAAAAAAAAAAAAAAAAAAAAAGGGGGGGGGGAAAACCCGACAGGCAGGCAGAAAAGGGGGCCCGACAGGCAGACAGGGGGAAAAAAAAGGGGGAAAAAAAAAAAAAAAAAAAAAAAAAAAAAACCCCGGGGGGGAAAAAAAAAAAAAGACAGACCCAAAAACAGGCAGGCAGGCAGACCAAAAGGCCAAAAAAGACAGGAAAAAGGGGGGGAAAAAAAGGCAGGGAAAAAGGGGGGGACCCCAAAAAAAGGCAGGCAGGGGGCAGGGGGGGGCCCCCCCCCGGCAGGAAAAGGGGGGGGGGAAAAAGGGGGGCCCCCCCCAAAAAAAAAAAAAAACAGGGGGGGGGGAAAAAAAAAAAAAAAAAAAAAAGGGGGGGGGGAAAAAAAGGGGGGGAAAAAAAAAAAAAAAAAAAGGGGGGGGGGGGGGGGGGGTTTTTCCCCCCCCCCCCAAAAAAAACCCCAAAAAAACAAAACCCCCCCCCCCCCCCACCCAAAAACCCCCCCCAAACCCCCAAAAAAAACCCCCCCCCCCCCCCTTTCCCCCCTTCCCCTCCCCCCTCTCTCTTCCCCTTTTTTCCCCCCTCCCTCTCTCCCTCCTCTCTCTCTCCCCCCCCCCCCCCTCTTTTCCCCCCCCCCCTTTTTTTTTTTTAAATTTTTTTCCCCTTTTCCCCCTTTTTTTCCCCCTTTTCCCCCCCCCCCCCCCCCCCCCTTTTTTTCCTTTTTTCCCCCCCCCCCCCCCCCCCCTTTTAAAAAAAGGGTTTTTAAAAGGGTTTTTTTTGGGGAAAAAGGGAAAAAATTTTTTTGGGGGGTTTTTTTTTTCCCCCCCCCGGGGGGGGGCCCCCCCAAAAACCCCCCCTTTTTTGGGGGGGCCCCCGGGGGGCCGGGAAAAAAGGGGGGGGGCCCCCCCCCCCCCCCCCCGGGGGGCCGGGGGGAAAGGGGGGGAAAAAAAAAAAAGGGGTTTTTCCCCCCCCCCGGGGGGGGGTTTTTTTTTTGGGGGAAAAAAAATTTTTTTGGGGGGAAAGGGAAAGGGGGGGCCCCAAAAGGGTGGGGGGGGTTTTAAATTTTAAAAAAAGGGGGGGAAAAGGGAAAAGGGGGGGGGGGAAAAAAAAAAAGGGGGGGGGGGGGGAAAAAAAAAAAGGGGGGGGGGTTTGGGGGGAAAAAGGGTTTTGGGGGGTTTTTTTTAAAAAAGGGGGGGGGGGGGGAAAAAACCCTTTTGGGGTTTTTTGGGGGGGGGGAAAAAGGGGGGGGGGGTTTTTTGGGGTTTTGGGGGTTTGGGAAATTTTGGGGGGGGGGGGGGTTTTTTTGGGGGGGTTTGGTTTTTGGGGGGGGTGGGGGGTTTGGGTTTTTGGGGGGGGGGGGGTTTTTTTTTTTGGGGGGTTTTTTTTTTGGGGGGGTTTGGGGGGGTTTTTAAAAAAAATTTTGGGGGGGGGGGGGGGTTTTTTGGGGGGGGGTTTGGAAGGGGGGGGGAAAGGGGGGGTGGGGGGGTTTCCCGGGGAAAAGAAAAAAGGGGGGTTTGGGGGCTTTGGGGGGGTTTTTTTTTAAAAGGGGGGTTTTAAAAAATTTTTTTTTGGGGGGGGGAAAAAAAAATTTTTAAATTTTTTTGGGGAAAAAGGGGAAAAAAAAAAAAAAAATTTTCTTTTTTTTCGGGGGGGTTTTTAAAAGGGGGGTTTTTTTTCCCCTTTTTGGGGGGGTTTTTTTTTTTGGGCCCCCCCCCTGGAAAAAATTTTTAAAAGGAACCAAAAGGGGAAATTTTCATTTGGGGGGGGTTTTTTAGTTTTTTTTGGGGGGTTTACAAAATTTTTTTTTTTAATTTAAAGGGGAAATTTTAAAAAAAAAAACCCCTTTTGGTTTAAAACTTTTTAAAATTTTTTTCCTGGGGGGGGAAAAAAAAAAAAGGGGTTTTTTTTTTTCCCCCCCCCCCCCCAAAAAAAAAATTTTTTTTTAAAAACCGGGGGCCCCCCCCCTTTTTTTTTTTTTTTTTTAAAAATTTTTTGGGGTTCGTTAAAAACCCCCCCCCCCCAAAAAAAAAAAAAAATTCGGTTTTTTTTTGGGGGGGGAAAAAAAACCTTTAAAAAAAAAAACCCCGGGTTTTTTTCCCCCCCCCCAAAAAATCCTTTTCCCCCCCCCCACCCGGGGGGAAAAATTTTTTTGGTTTTTTCCCCCCATTTTTTTAAAAAAAAAACAAAAAAGGGGCCGGGGAAAAAACCCCTTTTTCCCCCCTTTTTTTTGTTGGTTTTGGTTTTTCCTTTTGGGGGGGGGGTTTTTTCCCCCCCCCCCCCCAAAAAAAAAACCCCCCCTTTCCCTTTTTAAAAAAAAAAATTTTTTTTTAAAAAAAACCCGCCCTTTTTTAAAAAAAAAAGGGGGGGAAAAAAAAACCCCCCTTTTTAGGGGCCCCCCCCCCCCCCAAAAAAAAACCCCCCCCCCCCCCCCAAAATTAAATTAAAAGGGAAAAGTTATTTTCCCCAAAAACCCCAAAAAAAAAAACCCCAAAAAAACCCCCAAAAAAAAAGGGACAAAGGGTATTTAAAAAAATTGGGGGGGGCAAAAAAAAAAGGGAAAAATTTTTAAAAAAAAAAGGGGGGGGAAAAAAAAGGGGAAAACCGGAAAAACCCCCCCCCGGGGGGGGGGCCCGGCCCGGGTTTTAAAGAAAAAAAAAACCAAAAAAAGGGGGGGCCCCCACCAAAGGGTAGAAGAAGGGAAAAAAGACGGAAAAAAAAAAAAGGGGGGGAAAAAGACAGAAAAAAAGAAAAAAAAACAAAAAAAAAAAAGGAAAACCCCAAAAAAAAAAGAACCAAAACCCCAAAAAATAAAAAAACAGACAGGGAAAAAGAAGATAGAAAAAAAGGGGAAAAATTAAAAAAAAAAAAAACCCCCAAAAAAAAAAAAAAAAAAGGGCCCCCAAAAAAAGATAGTAAAAAAAAAAACCCCCCCCCAAAAAAAAAAAAAAAAAAAAAAAAAAGGGGGGCCCCCCCCAAAAAAAAAAAAAAAAGGGCCCCAAAAAAAAAAGGGGAAACCCCTGGGGGGGAAGGGAAAAAAAAAACCGAAAAAAAAAAAAAAAAGAAAAAACCCGGCCCGGAAAACCACTGAAAAAAAAAAAAGGAAAAAAAGAAAAAGAAGAAAGGGGCCCCAAAAAAAAAAGGGCCCCAAAAAAAAAAAAAAAAAAAGGGGGGCCCCCAAAAAAAAAAAAAAAAAAGGGGAAAAAAAAAGAAAAAAAAAATTTTTTTTAAAAAAAAAAAAAAAGGGACCAAAAAGGGAAAAATTTAAAAAAAGAAACGACCGGGAAAAGAAAAAAAAACCCCCCACCAAAAAATAGATAGAAGACAGGCAAAAAAAAAAAAAAAGGCGGCCCAAAAAGAAATTCCCCCTTCCCCAAAAAAAAGAAGAAGGGTTCCCTGACAGATAAAAGGGGAAAAAACCGGGGAAAAAAACGGAACCCCCAAAAGAAACCCCCCGGGGGGGCCCCCCCCCCGAAATTTTTTAATAAATTTTTTTTAAAAAAACCCCCAAAAAAAAAAATTTTAAAAAAAAAAAAGGTTTTCCCCCGGGCCCCTTTTCCCAAAAACCCCCCCAGAGGGAAAAAACCCCCGGGTGGGGGGAAAAAAGGGGAAAAAAAAAAAAACAAAGGGGGGAAAAACCCCCCAAAAAAAAAAACATTAAAAAAAAAAATTTTAAAAATTTCCCTGCCGGTTTTTCCCCCCTTAAGACCCCAAACCCAA
>CM054138.1:83930436-83947936 GCA_028751875.1 Rapana venosa | reverse complement strand
CAATCTCCATCCTTACTTAGGACAGTCTCCACCCTTACTTACTCAGGACAATCTCCATCCTCACTTACTCAGGACAATCTCCATCCTTACTCAGGACGCTCCATCCTTACTCAAAATAATCCCACCCTTTACCAAACAATCTCCACCCTTTACTCAGGAAAATCTCCACCCTTACTTACTAAAGACAATCACATCCTTATTTACTCGGACAATCTCATCCTACTTAAACAATCTCCACCCTTACTCGAATAATCCCACCTTTACTCAAACAACCCAAAATCCTTATTCAAACAATTTTCAGACTCAGGGCAATTTTCATTTTTAATCAGGACTACTCCATCCTTACCGGGAAAACTCCATCCTTACTCGGGACAATCCCACCCTTTAATTAAAAACTCCACCTTAATTAGGACAACTCCACCCTTTAAATTAGGACAACCTGCTTCCATCTGGGGACATCTCCATCCTTTAAATTTGGGAAAATCTCCACCCTTAATCGGGACAATCTCCTTTCACTTAGGACAGTCTTCATCCTTACTTAGGACAAGTCCATTCTTACCAAGATATCCCATCCTTACTTACTCAGGACAATGTCAGATTTTTTACTAAAAAATTGTTAAAACCCCCCCTTCGCCTTGGTTCGTTTTCTTCCTTGAAGACAAAAAAGTCATGCATAAAATAAGATGAACTGGTTTTTTCTCACTATTTGTTCCATATGATTTTTCTTGTTAAAGATTTGGGTTCTAGGAACCCCAGGCCAAAAGAACTCATGCAGACCAGGCAAAAAAGGGCCGGGCCGGAACACTTGTGAAAGGGACTGGATCAAAAACCTGAATCCCCCTTTTCATGCACTTTTCCATCTGAGTTTATCATATGTAAAAGTTTTTTTTTTCAGTGCCCCAAATTTTTAATTTATATATAATATATAATATAATATATAAATATAATATATAAAAATATATTAATATAATATATATATATAACAGTTTCAGATTGTAAAGGCATAAAGCGCATTGGGTGTGCCTAGCATGAAACAAAAAAGGGAAAAAATAAAAAAATACCCCGGGAATTCCCCCTAGGTGACTACGGAACTACGCTTCAAATTTGTAAAAGCCCCTAAACAACACAAAGTTTTCTTGAAAGGGAAAAGGACGTAAGATCTGCGTTTTTTTTCCTTAACGAGGGGGGGAATCTCCTCACAAGGACAATGGAAACCTACCTGACGCTTCTACAAAAAGGGGGAGCTATCAAAAAGACCTAGCAAACACCACTTGGCACTCACCCCCACATGGGAAAGGGTGAAAGCACAGTTACTTATCAACGACATGAAAAAAGAAGAACATGTCCCTTTTCCAAAACGACCACAAAGGGGGCCTTTGGGCAAAAACCCCACGGCACTCCTTTTTCAATTGGGTCTTTTTTTCAATAATAAGGACGCTGGTGCACTTTCACTTTTCCAGCATTGAAAGTTGGAAAGTCTTTTTTCTATGTGGGACACAACTTTGTCAATCTTTCCAGCGGGGAAACTTCTGCTATCTTGTTAGGTTAGAAACTTGATCATCGCCAAAAAATTTCTGGCCTTTTTCGTTGAATAAAAATCTTTTTTTACCCTCAATTTTTTTTGATTTTAAACACATCCATTTGAGTAAATAAAATCATTTGAGCATTTCTCAGAATAACGGGTTACATTTTTCCTTTTTTTTCCTGGTACCCTCTATGTTGGCCCTAGACAAAGCAAAAAAGGCAACAGAACATCTTTTTTGAAGTTTCTGTACCCCTTCAGTCAAAATCTTTCCTTTTGTTAGAAAAAAAAAAAAAACCCTTTTTTCAAGGTGACTTAAGGGACAACAAAGTGAAGTTTTGTATCACGAAAAGAAGCTTCTTTAAATCATGTTCTAAGGGGAAATGTATTCTTCAAATTGTATACAAGACTGATTAAAACCCACGATTTTTTCACAATAACCTTTAAGCTTTTAAAATATAGTTTTTGCAAAAAATTGCTGTGGCCTTGGACGACCACTTTTCTCCAAACACTGCGTGACAGCTTCGGTGTTTTTACCCAAAGCCTCTTAGAAAAACCCAATGCTTCTGGAAAACTTCGAGTATTTCTGGGGGAAAAAGATTGAACTTTTTTTTCCTGTTCAAACTCCTTTTACATACCCGTTTTTTGCATGTCTTACATTCCTTTAGACGTTTTCCCTTTTGCATTTTGTGCGTTACTTTCACGGGTAACCCAAATTTTTACATGCGTTTTCCATATCTTTTTTTCTATCAGTACCGCAAACTGCCTTTTCCCCTCGTCTAACATCACAATATGAACAAAGCTAAATACAAAACGAACACACACACAAAAACACACACCCCCAAACACACACCACACACACACAACACACACACACACACACACACACACACACACACACACACACAAAAACACCACACCACAAACAACCGCCCCCATATACACTTTAAAACAACAACAGGAGCGACAGACAGCAGAAAACAAAACCACACACACACACAACCAACACACACACCCACACACAACACACAAACAGACCGCGCCATAACACATACCAGACAACAGAGAGAAAGACAGACAACAGACAGACACACACACCACACCAAAAAACGACCGCCCCCATATACCCTACACGCAACGACGACAAACAAACCCCAACACCAGACACACAAACACACACACCACACACACACACACACCACACACCCACACACCACAACAACCGCGCCATATACGACTACACAGACAACAGACAGACAGACAGAAGCAGACAGACAGACAAACACACAAAACACCCCCACGCACCAAACACACACACACACAAACAGACCGCGCCATTCCCAAAAACAACAACAGACAGACGCCCCAGACAACACACACACGCACGCATGCACCGCGCGGGCTTACTTGCCAGCCAAAGACTGGGGGGTCATCTTTTCCTACACCCCCGGTGTGGCTAAAAGCTAAAACAGTAAAGCAGTCTCCTGCGGGGAGGAGAGGGGGAGAGGGGGGGTTGGGGGGGAGACAGGGCCCACTGAGCCCCGGGGTTTTTGGTCACGTGCTGTGCGCCAGGGGGGGGGGGTTTCCTTTCTGGCCCTCCAAAGGTCCCAGGGTTGCACACGCCTCCTCCCCCTGCCCCCTGTGTGTTTGTGTGTGGTGTTGTGTGTGGTGGTTTGTGTTGGTTTTGGTGTTGTTGTGTGTGTGGGGAGGGAAGGAGAGAGAGAGAGAAAAAGGAGAGAGAGAGTGTATGTAGGAGAGAAGAAAGAGAGAGATGTGTGTGGTGTGAGGGGGGGGGGGGGGGAAAAAAAAAAAAAAAGAGGGAAGAGAGAGGAGAGAGAAGGGGAAAAGGGAGAAGAGAGAGAGGAGAGGAGTGGTGGGGGAGGGAAGAGAAGAGGGGGGGAGAGAGAAGAGAGAGAGAAGAGAGAGGTGAGGAAAAGAGAGGAGTTGAGGGGAAGTGTTGGGTGGGGGGGAGGTTTTGGTGGTGGTGGCGATGAGAGTGAGAGAAGGGAAGGGAGAAGGGGAATGTTGTGTGTGTTGGTTGTTGTTGTGGTGGTGTTGGTGTGGGTGTGGGTTTGGTGGTTTTGGGGTTTGTGTGGATGGAAGAGAAAATGAGTGAAGAGAAGGGAGAGGAAAGAGTTCTGGGAGGGTGTCGAAGAGCGAGAGGGGGGGGGGCGGAGTAGTGTGATGAGAGAGAAGAGGGGCGCTGTGGTATTTTGGTTAAAATGAGGAGTGGTGGGGCGTTACTGTGGTTTTTTGTGTGATGTGTGGTGTGATTGTGTGTGTGTGGTGCCCCTACTGTCTGCTATCTTTCTGTCTTCTGTCGGTGTCAATTTGTTATTGTGTGTTACACCTCAAAGTCAAACCAACTACCAATCCCCTCAAACCCAACACCGTTACCCACAAACAAGGGAAAAGGGTGTTTTGATGGTGGACGGGGTCTAGGGTACCCCTGTCTAAAAGCGAAAATCCGGTCGAAGGTCGGCGGTTCGTCCCCCCTTTTGGCCCGGGAAAATTTTTCCCCCCCCCCCTTTTAGACCATGAGTGGGGGTCGGGGCCTATCTTTCGGTAGACATAAACCGAGGTCCCGTGTGTTACACGAAATTTATTTACGCACGTAAAAAAACCCACGGCAACAAGAATTTGTCCCTGGCAAAATTCTTAGAAAAAACCACTCTGATGGGGAAACAAATACAGCTGCAAAAAAAAAAAAAAAGGGTAAAGGGTGGGCCGCGCTAATGGCGAGGGTTCTCCCCCCCCTCCCCCCGGGGAAAGCACCCGAATTTCACGGAGGAAATCTGCCTGACTTAAATTTGAAATAAAATCGAGCGCTTTGATTTGTTGCTTCCAAGATTCAGCCTAAAAAAATTTTCCATACTTTTTATTATTATTTTAAACAACATGCACACTTTGATACAATGGATTCTTAAAAGTGAAAAAATCCCCAAAAAAAAAAAAGAAGATTTTAAAAAAAACCCTGGTTAACATTTACACCAAATGAAATCCCATCTCCAATATCGGATTAAGCAAATTCTTCACTACCATTAGTATCATAGTGTTATACAATTTTTATTATACTAATTATATTACAATACCTTTAGTCAAAAAACAAGAAAAAAAAAAAAAAGGAGCTTTGGTTCTTTGTGGACTTTAGGGTCGGGTATGTTTTAACAGTATTTTGTGTGAGTATTAAAAGCTGTTTTTAATCCCGATACCCCAGAACAAAACTGGCCATTCACCCCCGGCATTTTCGTTATAATTACTCCATTTGCAGGCCTGTCTCTAAATGGTTCGCAGGGGGGCACTGGTCCTGTAAGATTCTTTTAATGATGGGGGCTGTCAGCATTAAACTCCATGACTGTTTATTAATCAAAGTGACCTTAGAAAAGTATGGGACCAAATGACTGGCTAAAACTTTTGTCCATCAATGTCCATTTTCTTTCTTCACCTCAAGGTCCACACAAATCACACCCCCTGCAGGTCTCTGACGTCTGCCTCCTTGACAGGGATACAGGGGTGGGGGGGGGGGGGCTCTTTTTTCCAGCCGTTGTTGAATAATTGCTCCAATGAACTGATCCCACAGGGGTCATTTAAGGTTTAAAACGTCATAAACAATAAAAAAAAACCAATTTGATTAGGAGGTTTCACTGTACTGACTGTGTGTTTTTGGGGGGGGGGGGGGAAGGGGGAGAGAGAGTTGTATGTGTTTTGTGTGTGTTGTGTGTGAAAGGGAGAAGAGAGAGAGAGAGAGGAGAGAGAGAGAGAGAGAGGTTGTGGTGTGAGAGAGAAAAAACAAAAACATGACTTTACGGGGATTCCAGGGCCTGTTGCTGTGACGTCAGGGGCCTGTTTCGGTACTGACATGGCCTGTTTCGGGTGACTGACTGGCCTTTTCGGGTGACTGACATGGCCTGTTTCGGTGACGACATGGCCTGTTTTGGGACTGACATGGCCTTTTCGGGTGCTACATGGCCTGTTTCTGGTGACTGACATGGCCTTTTTTCTGGTGCTGACGGGGCCTGTTTCGGGGACTGTGAGGCCTTTTTCGTGCTGGATGGCCTGTGAAGCACGCACAACCTAACAGCATTTTTAAAGGGACCACTGAACACCTCCTCCCTCCCACCCAGCACAGAGCATGCTGGGAATCGCTGGTTTTTATCTACCCTGCTGGCTCTTCTGTAATAGTGGACCAGGTTTTTCATGTCCCTTGACATTATAAAAATAAACACACACACCACACACCACACCACACAACACAACACAAAAAAAACAACACACCACACCACACACACACCACACACACACACACACACACACACCACACCACACACACACACCCACACACACACACAAAAACCACTCGATCCAGTTAAAGGGATATTTCCCTGGATTTTAACATTTGTTCGACTCCACCCCTTCCCCTCCCCCCCCCCCCCCCCCCCCAAGTTTTTGGAAGACTAAAAAAACCGAGATCCCTTGTGAGGGGGCCGGGATACTCAGTGTCAAGCACCGTTTTCCCAGTTTGGGTTAGGCAGCATAAAGCGGGGTTACCACTTGGAGGGTACGTTTGCGTGCCTTGGCTTCAGACTTTCCCCCAGTTCACCCCGTAAGGGTACCTCCCACTTTAGGGTCAGGAAGGGTAAAGCAGAAAGGGGAGAGAGGCGCCGCCCTTATTATCTGGCCCCGGGAGAAGCTGAGGCCTCTGATGCCCCACCCCCCCCTATGACCACAAATTTTGGGACCCTTTACCTTTACTTACCCATTTTGGAATCCCAGAGCATCAAACACACACTTTAAAACCGTTCCCTTAGGAAGAGAGCCACTGTGTGCCACAGAATGGATGAAAACCCTTTAAAAACGCATACACCAGAAGGGATTAACAAGTCAGTGTTTTTTCCTTTACATGAAAAAAAATAAAAATTTTTTTATAAAAAAAAAATAAACAAACACACTCACCACACACACACCACCACACACCACACACACACACACACCCCAAAACCCACACACCACACACCACACACACAAAACCACAACACAAAAACCACACACACACAACAAAACCACACACACACACACAATATATATATTTTTAAAAAATTATAAAATATATAATATATAATATATATATATAATATAAAAAATTATATATAATAATCGTGTTGTGATTTGCGTGTGTTTGATGTGTGTTTTGGAGGTGTGTGTGTGTGTGTGTGTGTGTGTGTTTTGGGTGTGTTGTTTGAGTGTGTGTCTGTGTAGTTTGAGTGTGTGTCTGTGTTTTTTTGGTATGTTTGTGGTTTGTGGGTGGTTTTGTGTGTGTGTGTGTGTGTTTGTGTGGTGTGAAAGGGGAGGAAGAACATTTTAATTTTGATTAAAAAGATTGAAAACAAACCCCCATGTAAACAAAAACCGGGGGGCTAGGCCCAATGGGATACTATTCCTGTTTTCTGACTTATTTTCTTTTAAAAAACATTGTTAATATAAACAGTCAGCCTGCTTTTTTCCTTTTTTTGTTATCATAATTATTATCATTGGTACACCTGAGCAGGGGGTCCGCTGCCTTATTTTCAACTTGAATAAAACCCCAATACCAAGGATTAAAATAAAATAACTAGTCAGTTTACTTTTTAGTATCTAATTTTCTTCCACCTTAAATTTTTTTGGATTGCGCTGAGTTGTAAGGGTTTTTTAAGAGGGGGTTGCCAGCTTTAAAAGACTTGGAGCAAATTGCCTGTCAAGTGTCCAAAAAAAGGGCAAAAGGGTTGGGCTAACGTCTGACCAATCAGTTCCAGTTTCCATCTTCTTTTTTTCACTTCTGCTGATATACCAACAAGAGTCATTGCCCTCTGGTGGTCTGTGGTTTTCTTATGACACAGATCCCCTGGGATCTTTTTCGGGGCCTTTTTTTTTTAAAAAAAAAATTTGGGTTCAAATGGTTTTATGAATATTTTTAATCCTTCTCTCCCTCTCCAAAAAACGTTCGGTGTTACCACACCCCCTTACCGGGTTAGTTCATCCCTCACTGATCGATCCAACAGTCCGTAAACAAAATTCAATCAATTTTCCTAAAACTGTATGTGGATCCCACAAGGATAAATTCTGGGCCCTGTCCTGTTCCCTTTTACACTTTTTCCACTCTCAACATAATAAACCGCACCAATCAACCACTTTCTACGCTGATGACCTCAGATTAAAAGCAGTGACACTCCTAAAATCTCCCTTCTCCCTTGACAAATATGTCATTTTGCCTTCAACATTAAAAGGGGGGAGATACAAAACAATTACAACTAAATGCGATAAAAACCAAGCCATGATTAAGGACCAAACCACAAACTCTCTTCCACACAACAGATCAATAAAATTTTGGCAGACTCATTTTCCGCTATCCAGTGCAGTAAGATCTGGGTGTTGTTATTAAAACACACTCTCTAGCAAAATTTCATCACCCATCCTGCCAGTCCTGCACTATCAATTACGCTATAAGCAACCAAAGTACCTGTCCACGAACAACACCCAAAAACTTGCACATCTCTTTTTCTTTCACGTCGGCTATTTATTCCTTTTGGCTGGTCTGCCAGCATAAAATTATCCCTCCCTTCAACGCATACAAAACT
This sequence comes from Rapana venosa, assembly GCA_028751875.1. Lineage (NCBI taxonomy): Eukaryota > Metazoa > Mollusca > Gastropoda > Neogastropoda > Muricidae > Rapana > Rapana venosa. The sequence continues at coordinate 83,939,803 of CM054138.1, read as the reverse complement.
CTCAGCTCGATTAGTCCTCAAAAAGAAAAAATCTGAGAAATTTTACTCCACTCCGCAATCTCTCCACTGTTTGCCGTGCCACAGAGAGTAAAGTACAAGATCATACCCTCTGTTACAAATGTCTCCCAAACAGCACCCTCCTCCCTCTGTGAATTTTTCACCGTACACCCTCGTTTCCTCCGCCTGCTGCAAAACCCTTGTGCTTCGAATACCTAGATTCAACCAATCCCTTTTGGGCCGTCGCTCTTTCCTATTTCTGGTCCTCAATCGGAATGACCTCCCCCCTCCCTTCTGAAAACCACTTTCACAGCTTTAAAACCACCTCAAAAAAATACCCATTTCAAACCCAAATTTTTTCCCCTGTTTCTCTCAGCTGTCCCCGCCTTTGAAACCAAAATTCCCAACACCCGCTGAAATTACAACCTGTGGTGTTTGTGTTGTGTTTGTGTGTTGGTGTGGTGTGTGTGTGTGTTGGTGTGGGTGTGTTGTGTGTGTGTGGTGTGTGTGTACATTTGAATTTTTTAGAATATTGTTAATCATTGTTTTGGTTTTTTGTGTGGAGCAATTTAATGAAGGGGAAGAAGAAAGGCCAAAAAAAAAAAAAAAAAAATTAAAAAAAAAAAAAAAAAAAGGGGAAAGGAAAAAACGAGTTTAACTACCAAATTTTTGAAAAATTTTTTTGTTTTTTAAATCAAATTTTCCCTCGTTAACAGTTGAAAACGTTAAAACAATATTTTTCTTGTTAATGTTTTTACGTTTGTCCCAAATTTTCTTGTTAATGTTTGATGTTATCAACCCCGAAGAGCTTTTTGTTAAAAGTGTTTCAAACCGACTCTGTGGTGGTGTGTGGGTGTGGGTGTTGGGGGAGAGAGAGGAGAGAGAGAGAGAGAGAGAGAGAGAAGAAGAGAGAAAAGAGAAGAGAAAAGGAGAGGAGAGAGAGATTCCAACACACTAACAACTAACTGATCAAATTTTCCCTGCGTCTTTTTTCTTTCTTTTTTTTTGGAATTTTTTCAGCTAAACTCCCAGGTTCACAGTGGAGATTTCTGTTATACAACCCCCCCCCCCCCCCCCCCCCTCCCCTACCCCCCCCCATTTAGGTAGCTGCATTTCTACTTTTGCTGAAAACTTTCCCCTCTTCTTACTTTCGAAAACATCCCATCTTACTTACTTTGCGAAAAAATTTTCCCCCTTTCTTAGCTTTTGCTGAAAACATTCCCACTTATTAGTTGTGCTGAAAAAATTCCCCCTCTTTCTTAGCTTGTGCTAAAACATTCCCATCTTTCTTACTTGTCTGAAAACATTTCCCCTCTTACTTACTTGTGCTGAAAACATTCCCTCTTAAATTTGCTTTTGCGAAAACATTCCCCTCTTACTTACTTTTTGCTGAAAATTCCCTCTTACTTGCTTTTGCTGAAAACATTCCCCTCTTTTCTTAGCTTGGCTGAAAAAAATTCCCATCTTACTTAGCTTGTGCAAAAAACATTCCCCATCTTACTTGCTTGTGCGAAAACAAATTTTCCCCTCTTACTTAGCTTGGGCTGAAAACTTCCCATCTTACTTAGCTTTTGCTGAAAACATTCCCATCTTTCTTAGCTTTTGCTGAAAACATTTCCCTCTTTCTTTTGGGTTTTTTCCCTTTTTTAAAAACCAGCCTTTTTTTGGATGCCCCAAGGACAACTCTCTTTTCGCACTGACCTGGCTTAAATAAAATTTGGGGTTTGGGGGGGGGTGGGGGAAGGGGGTTTCCCCGGGGTTGAAAATCAAAGTTAAAAATTTAAAAAAAAAAAACTTAACTCAAGCGATTTTTTTTTTTAATGGGAAGTGCAGAATAAATGGTTTAAGGGTTTGACCATCGATTGCTTACTCCCAATTTTTTCCACCAGTACCCTTTTTAATATCATTTGTCAAACAGGGATATTTTTTTTTATGTTTTTTTATCGCAATGTGATTTTTTGTAGGCCCAAATTTTTAATCATTTTAATTTCAAATCAAATCTCAATACCCTAGGAAAAAAATGGGCCATTTGTAAATGATTTTTCTTTTTGTCCAGTCTCTTCTGGGGGTTTGGATTTGGTTTGTGTACTAAACATGAACTCACCTTCGTTAAGATGGGTGTCTTCGTCACAACCAAAAAATCTTTTGGGAAATCAAAGCAAACCACCAAACCCAGGAAATAATTGGCTAACGTTTTTGACCAATCATTTCCCCTTTTCATTTTTCAAATTTTCATTATTAGTAAGGCGCGCCATTTTTAATGTGTATGTCATCTACTGCTCTTCTACTTTTTTGACCGATAGCCGTCCCTTTTCACCATTTTTGGGTAATGTTCCCCAAAGAATAGATCCCCAAGGTAATTAACGTTTGATTCACACAATCAGGGAAAACTAATTACATTTAAAAGGGGTTTTACAGACACACCTGTTGTGTGTGGGTTGTGTGTGTGTGTGTGTGTGTGTTGTGAGAGAGAAGAGAGAGAGAGAGAGAGAGAGAGAGAGAGAGAGAGAAAGAGAGAGAGTGAGAGAGAAGGAGAGAGCACAGCGGCATTTTCAATTTTAACAAAAAGCAATAAACTAGTTTTATCCCTATTCTAATAGCTTTTGTTTTTAAAAAAGAAAGAAATACAGACAGACAACAAAGAAAAAAGAAAGAAAGAGAGAAAGAAGGAAAAAAAGAAAAAAAGAAAAAAAGAAAGAAAGAAGGGAAAAAAGAAAACAGACAGACAGCAAAAGAAGCAACAGTTTCCAAGTAACAGCAGGCGTCAACTGCACCTTAGAGAAAAAGAAAATCACTTGATGCAGCTGGACACCACGGATGGGCGTCCATCGCACAGTCCTTTTCTGTACTACTTTTAGCCAAACAAACAAGTGACCTCTGCACGAAGCCCGGGAGTTATTTCCCCGGGACATGCCTGCCACGAAAAAGCGCCACCCAGTGTGTTCCTCTGTTTCCACGTGATGCAGTTGTCTGGCCCCAGTGCCTGGGTCATGGGGGGCGACAACAACGTAGCTAGCTTCTTATTTTTTTTATTTTTATTTTTTATTTTTAACCACTTTAAGTCACGAGATTCTCTGCGGGAAAATTTGGGCTGCTCCCCCGGGAGAGCGGTCGCCACAAGACAGCGCCACCCTTTTCTTTTTTTTTTCTTTTTGGGCTGCAACGTATTTTTTTCCCCTAACAAGTGGCTTTTTTTTAAGAATTTGCCGGGACAACTCCCTTGTTGCCGTGGGTTTTTTTACGTGCGCTGAAAATTTTTGTAACAAAGGGGCCCCGTTTATCGTTTCATCCGAAAGACTAGCGCCCAGCCACCCCATGGCTAACGATGGGGGAAAAATTTCGGGGCCCCAAAAGGGGTACAACCACGCACCCCCGACCCGACTTTTCACATTCTAGACAGGCGCGTTACCTTTAAACCCCCGATCCTTCAAACAAATTTCTTTGTTTTAGTTGTACGTTTCAAACACTTTCAGACAAATATCGTCCCCACAATTTTATGGCAATTTGTTAGTTTATGACTTTATTCAGGGTTACACTGGGGACAGATTCAATCTGGATTTTAATGAAAATTGATTAAATGCTCCATAAGCTGCATTGACTGTTATTGTATTTATTACAAAAAGACAAAGTCATCGGGAAAAAAACGCTAGAGGATTTTGAAACCACTGTGTGTGCAAAAAAATGATAACCCCCCGAACAGCCCCTTGGGAAACCAAACCCAAAGAGGGCTGTGGGAAAGACAGACAGACAGCAGACAGACAGTTGACAGCAAAATTTTGGGTAGACTGCAGAAGTCAGGAGCAGTCACTGACATCTGTGCATTACAGCAAAATATTTTGGGGGTCCAAAAAACGGGGGGAGAGAAAGAAGGAGCGAGAGAGAGAGAGGAGGGGGGGGGGGGGGGGGAGAGGGGGGGGGAGAGAGATTTCACACCCAAAAAATGAAAACTGCATACCACAGTAAAGTTCCCCCCCCCCACCTTGTTTTTTGTTTTTGGGGGGTTTTTTTAAAGGGGAACTACGGGGTGTATACTGGACAGGCATCCCAAATCACCCAGAAAAAATTTGAGAGATGGGGGGAAGGAATCCCCAAGGGCCAGAACCAACTGTGCGCTGCGTGGGCTACCCGCAGCGTGCGTGCTGTAAATGCTGCGTGTGTTCGTCGTGGGGTGCTGTGTGTATGTTGTGTGTGTGTTTGGTGTGACTTTGTGTCATCACAAAAGATGGTCCCACTCTTCTCCTTCCCCCACACTCCCCCTTCCCCGTCCCCCTCCTCCCTCCCCCCCCCCCCCCCCCCCCCCCCCCCCCTTTTGCCTGGTGACTCGGAACGTGAGAATTGGGTGTTTTGTGTGGCCCCTCAGGTCCGCCTCTGTCGTACCACGCTTCTTCCACACCTTTTGTGTGTGTGTGTGTTGTGTTGTGGACAGGCGAAAGTGTGCATAGGTTAATCGCTTATCCCTGCATTGTACGGGTGCACACCGCGCTGGGCACCACTGCGACGATTGTGACTTCCTTTTTTTTTTTTCCTTTCAAAAAAACCCCCGTTTTTTTTTTTCTTCTTTTTTTCACAAAATTGATGATTTTTGGATATTTAATTATTTTTTTTGGGTTTCGTTTTTAATTTAATTTATATTTTTCTTTTTTTTTACTGCTCCCTTCCCCCGTGGGGGTACTGGGGGCCCTGCAGATAAAAAGCATCCCCACCTTCCGAAAAGTCTGTGTTTAAAAATTCCTCTTTTTATCTTCCTTTTTTTTCTCCTTGTTCCCTTTATTCCCCCCCCGACATTCCTGCTGTCTATTTTTGCATTTTTTGTCCATTTTGCTGCCTTTCTTTCCCGGGAAAAACTTACAAGGGGATTTTTTTCCCAGGGCCCAAATCAATCACGGGGGGGAAATTGTCAGGGTGTCCAGCAGCATTTTTGCTCTTAGACAGACAACAAAAGTTGATATTTTAATGTTGGACAAGAAAGTGGGTTCTTTCTAACCCCCGGCAACATCTTTGCTTCGATTTTCTTTTCCAGACACAGTCCCCGCCAAAACAAAATTTTTAATATCTGCTGTTTCATGTTGTCCTCTGATCCTTCATTCATTTTCCCCCAATAGAAATTAAATTTCCCTTTAAAGAAGAGCCAAGTGAAAGTTGGAATTTTAAACACCTTAAGTGTGAAGGTGGCCTGCATTTTTCTATCAAACGTTCAAAAGAATAACTTTTTCCCTTTAAACCTTAAAGCAAACGACAGCAAGTAGAGCAGGTTTAGGACAGAAAAAAAAAACATTAAAAATGTTCAGGTTGGCGTGTGAAACAGACAGGAAAGGAAAAAAGTGAATATGGGTTGACCACTCTGTGTCTCTCGTCCCCCCTGTTTTGGAATTTATTTACCCCCTACTCTCCCCCCCCCATGCCCCCCTCCCCCCCCCCCTTGCTCCCCCCCCTTTCCCATTCCCCTCTCACACCCTCTCTCTCTCTCTTTTTAAATACCCATGCCCACTTTTGTTGTCATTGACTTTTGGGCAGTCTTTGTTCCCCCATTACTCTGTGGGGTTTTTTTTTTGTGGACAAGTTTGCCTTGGTACTTTTGGTGTGTGTGTTTTTGTGTGTGTTGGTGGTGTTGGTGTGTGTTGTTGGGGTTTCTATGGACAACCACGTTTTTTCCCTTTTTCAGATTCACAGGTTTTTGAAAAAAAAAAAAAACTGAATTGTCCTTTCGTTTCTATTATTTTTAGGTGTTTCTGTTGCTTTTTTTGATATTTTGTTTTTTATTTTTTTTTTGTTTTTTTTTGGTTTGAGTTTTTTTTGTTTTTGTTTTGTGTGGGTTGGGGGGGGGGGGGGAGGGGGGGGGGTGGGGGGCGGGGTTTTTTGGTCTCTTTTTTTTCTTTCTGGGTTTTTTTTGGGTGGTTTTGTTGTTGTTTTGTTTTGTTTTGTTTTTTTTTGGGGGGGATTGGTAGCTTTGAAAATTCCATTTGTTGCTGCCCCTGAACCAAAATCTAAAATTTAAAAGAACCGTGTGGCGAAGAACATTACTTGGCTTTAAAAACAGAAAAAATAAATCAGCTTTTTGTAAAGGGGGCATGTCCTTTTTTTAAAAAATTCTTCTCTGATTTTTTCTCCGTCGTCGAACACTCCGACAGTACTATGTTTTCTGTATATAGCAAAAAAAACCTTGGCGCGTTAAACGCCTGCAATCGGCCCAGCACTTCCCAAATTTGGCATGGGAAAGAATTGTTCTCTTGTTGTTGTTTTTTTATAATCTTCTAAAAAGCGGCAGAAAATGGACAAAAAAGGGAGAAGGAAGACAAACAGGAGGTTAAAGGGGGAAAAAAAAAAAGGCAGAAACAAGGGGTAAATGGAGGGGGGTCCATTTAAAAAAAACACTATTGTCGGTGAGGGCAGTCCATAAAAAAAACACTATTGTCTGTGTGGGGCCTCCTTAAAAAAAAACACTATTTCTGTGGGAGGGCATCCATTAAAAAAGACACTATTGTTGTCTTGTGGAGGGCAATCCATTAAAAAAGACACTATTTCGTCTGTGGGGGGGCAATCCCTTAAAAAAGACCTATTGTCTGTCGTGTGGGGGGCATCATTGACACATTTTTGGGGGAGGGAGCCTTAAAAAAAAATTGGGGGGGGGGGAGGGCCAAAAAAAGCCATGCGGGGGGGAGGGGTCCTTTTAAAAAAAAAAATTTTCTGTCTTGGGGGGCTCCTTAAAAAAACCATTTTTTCCCGTCTGTTTGGGGGGGGGATTTCCATTTAAAAAAACATAGTCCCGGGCTTTGTGAGGGTTGCATTTGGGTTTCTGTTGGGGGGCCTTTTGGGCCCTTTTTGGTGGGGCGTCCAAAAAAAAAAAACCCTTTCTGTGGGGGGGGGCCCCCAAAAAAAAATTTTGTCTGCTGTGTGGGGGAGTATTCCCAGTTTTCCGGGGGGGGCTCCTTAAAAAAGCCTTTGTCGTTGGGGGAGTCCTTTGCCCTATTTTTTGCTTTGGGGGGGGGTCCCGCCCAGATGCTGTGGAGGGCTCCTTGAAAAGTCTGCGTTTTGGGGGGACCATAAAAAAAAAAATTTGTCGCGGGGGGGGAAAAAAAAAAAATTTGCTGGTGGGGGAGGGGGTCCCTTTAAAAAGAAACCTTTGTCTGTTTTGGGGGGGGGTCCTTTGACACTTTGGTGGGGGGTCCATTAAAAAAACCTATTTTTGTTTTGGTGGGGGGCCGCCTTAAAAAGCAATTTCCTTTTGTGGGGAGGGCGCCATTGCCCTTTGTCTGCTGTTTTGGGGGCACCCCTTTAAAAAGCCCTTTGGGCCCTTTTAGGGGGTCCTTGTTTTTTCTGTCTGTTTTCTCCTTAAAAAACCTATTTCTGTCCCTTGTGAGGGCTCCCATTGCCCCTTTTCTTCCCTTTTGGGGGTTCCATTGGGGCCCTTTTTCTTTCTTGGGGGCTGTCCCCTAATTTCCCCCAACCTCTTGTGTGGCCGGAAAAGGCCCCCCTTTTTATTTTTATGGTCGGGTCTAGGGCCCCCCCCTGTGCCCTTTTCCCGGGCGGCCACCATTCCCGCCGGGGTTGTGGCCGATGGCCTTTGGGGTGACTACACGAAAAAATTCCGTAGTTCAGCCATTACACCCCCTATTTTTGGATGGGTTCCCCAAAAAGGGAAATGGTTTTATTCATAAAAAAACCCATTCTGTCTTTTTAAAATTCTTTTTCCGTTTTTTGAGATCAAAAAAACACTATGTGCTTTTTTACACCAGTCCCCGTGTGAAAGCAGTTTTTAAAGCTTTGTCTTAGGCATTTGTTTTGTTTCGTGTGGAACACCCCCCAAAAAGCTATGTTTTGGTGAGGCTTTCCCATAAAAACACCCCTTTTTTCCATGAGGCGTAATACGACACTTTATTTTTTTGTTTACAGTTCATAAAAACAAATTCCTTGTGTAAAAAGGGAGTATTTAAAAAAGATATGCTGTTGTTTTAGGCAGAAAAAGATAGTGCGTGTAGTTTACATAGTGTAGTGAGGAGTATTTTAAAAAAATGTTTGGGGTAAGTATTTTAAAGACACGCCCGTTTGTGAAGGGCAGGTTCCCCTAAAAAAGCAAAAAGCGGGTGAGCCCTCCATTGGGAAAAACATGCGTCCTTGTACTCCCGACCTGCTGCTTATGAAACCCCGCCAAACCCCAAAAGAACATTCTGTGTTGGGCGCCAGGCCTGTGGTCAAACCCCCTGACCCCACGCCGGGAGGCCCATTTAAAAACCGCCCTGTCGTTGTGACAGTCCTCACCGGCTTTAGGCTTCCCCATAAAAAAGGGAAAAGGCGGGAGGGGAAAACAAACCCCCAAAGGGGAGAACGGGGAAAGGCAAAGGGGGCAGGGGGGAGGAAGGGGGAAACAAAGGAAACAGGAAGGGAAAACAGGCCAGGGGAAGGCAGGAAGGGGAGGAAGGAACAGGAAAAGAGGAACAGAAAAGCCCCAAAGAAGGCAGGAAAAAAGGAAGGCAGGAAGGGGAAAGGAGGAAAAAAGGGAACCGAAGGCAAAGGCCCCGGAAGGGGGAAAGGGAGAAGGGAGGGGGGAAGGGGAAGGAAAAGGAAAGGAAAGGGAAACGGAAAGGCCCGGAAAGGAAAAACCGGAAAAGGAAGGCAAACAAAAGGCACAAAAAGGAAGGGGGGGGGGGGGGGGTGGGGGGGGGGAGGGGGGGGGGGGGGGGGGGGGGAGGGGGGGGGGGGGTTTGGGGGGGGGGGGGGGGGGGGGGGGGGGGGGGGGGAAAGGCAAACCAGGGAAAGGAAACACCCCAGGGGAAAGACGGCCCTTTTTGAGGGTGGCTCCCGGAATTTTGCATGGGCTTGGGGGGGCAACCTTTGGCCCACACCATGTTGAAGCGCCCTGTTTACACCTGGGGCCCCCCTGGAACCCCCAACCCCCCAGGGAAAAAAAGAAGGAAAAAAACCCCCGGGAAAAGAAAAGGCCCCGGAAGGGGCGGGGACGAAAAAAGGGGCACAGGGAAGGGGGCGAGGAACAGAAGAAGGGCACGGAAAAGCCGGGGAACAAAAACCCGAGGGGCCCCCGGGAAAAAAGGAACAAAAACCCCGGAGAAAAGCAAAGGGAAAAAAGAAACCGGGGCCCTGGCGGAAGGAAAAAAAGGCCCCGGGGCCGGGGAGAAGGAAAGGAAAAGGAAAGGAAACCCCGGAAAAAACCCCGAAAAACAAACCCAAAACCCCCAAAAACGCACAAACCCAAACCCACACACAAGGGGGGGAAAGGAAACCCCCCGGAAACAGGACCCCGGCCTGAGCCCCTCTTCAGTGTGTAACCCGTGGTGAGGTCCAAACTTTTGGTTTTCCTCCCCCGGGGTTTTTTGGGGAGAAAAATGAGGGTTTAAACCAAAGAGAAGAAACCCAA
>CM054138.1:83890436-83927936 GCA_028751875.1 Rapana venosa | reverse complement strand
GGGAGGGGCGGAGTGATCGATGAGTGAGAGAGAGAGAGTGGCGACTGTGTGTACTTGTGTAAGAGAGTGAGTGAGTGTGTGTGCGTCTATCTGTGTGTGATTGTGTGATAGTGTGTGGTGTGTGATTGTGTGTGTGTGTGTGTCTATCTGTCTGTCTATCTTTCTGTCTGTCTGTCTGTGTGTCTATAGTATGTGTATGTGTGTGTTACACCTCAAAGTCAAACTCAACACTACCAATCCCCTCAAACTGCCAACACCGTTATCCACAAACAATGGATAATGGTGTTGATGGTGGATCGGTGGTCTAGAGGTACCGCGCCTGTCTAGAAAGCGAAAAGTCCGGGTCTGAAGTGTGCGGCGGTTCGTACCCCGTTTGGACCGGAAATTTTTCCCCCATCCATTAGACCATGAGTGGTGGTCTGGGCGCTAGTCTTTCGGATGAGACGATAAACCGAGGTCCCGTGTGTTACACGTAATTATTTAGCGCACGTAAAAAAACCCACGGCAACAAGAGATTTGTCCCTGGCAAAATTCTTAGAAAAAAGCCACTCTGATAGGGAAACAAATACAGCTGCAGAAAAAAAAAAAAAAGGGTGAAAGGGTGGCGCAGCGCTAAGTGGCGACGCGTTCTCCCGCTCTCCCCGGGGAAAGCAGCCCGAATTTCACGGAGAGAAATCTGCCATGACTTAAAGTGGTATGAAATAAAATCTGAGCGCTTTGATTTGTTGCTTTACAAGATTCAGCGCTATATAAATTCCATACATTATTATTATTATTATTAAACAACACTGCACACGTTGATATCAATGGATTCTTTAAAGTGAAAAAATACCCCAAAAAATAAAAAGAAGACTTAAGAACAACTGGTTAACATTTACACCAATGAAATACCATCTCCAATATCGGATTAAGCAGATATTCTTCACTACTCATTAGTATCATAGTGTTATGATCAATTATTATTAATACTGATTAGTATTATCAATACTCATTAGTCTAAAAACAAGAAAAAGAAAAAAAAAGGTAGCTTTGGTTCTTTGTGTGAGCTGTTATGGTCGGGTATGTTTTTAACAGTATCTTGTGTGTAGTGATTATAAAGCTGGATTTTAATCCCTGATCCCCAGAATCAAAACTAGGCCAGTTCACCCCGGCATGTTCGTTATAATTATCTCCAGTTTGCAGCGCCTGTCTCTAAATGGTTCGCAGTTGGGCACTGGTCCTGTAATGATTTCTTTTAATGATGGGGGCTGTCAGCATTATAGACTCCATGATCTGTTTATTAATCAAAGTGACCTTAGAAAAGTATAGGACACAATGACTGGCTGAAGCTTTGTCCAATCAATGTCCAGCTTTCATTCTTCACCTCAAGGTCCAGCACAAAGTCACACTCCTCTGCAGGGTCTGCTGACGTCTGCCTCCTTGACAGGGATACAGGGGGTGGGGGTGGGTGTGGGGGCTCTTTTTCAGCCGTTAGTTGAAGTAATTGCTCCAATGAGACTGATCCCACATTGGGTCATTTAAGGTTTGACGTCATCATCAATCAGAAAGACCAATTTGATTAGGAGTGTTTCACTGTACTGTACTGTGTGTGTGTGGGAGGGGGGAGGGGAAGAGGAGAGAGAGTGTGTATGTGTGTGTGTGTGTGTGTGTGTGTGTGAGAGAGAGAGAGAGAGAGAGAGAGAGAGAGAGAGAGAGAGAGAGAGAGAGGTTGTGTGTGTGAGAGAGAGAGAGACAGAAACATGACTTGTTACTGGTGATTCTCATGGCCTGTTGCTGGTGACTGTCATGGCCTGTTTCTGGTGACTGACATGGCCTGTTTCTGGTGACTGACATGGCCTGTTTCTGGTGACTGACATGGCCTGTTTCTGGTGACTGACATGGCCTGTTTCTGGTGACTGACATGGCCTGTTTCTGGTGACTGACATGGCCTGTTTCTGGTGACTGACATGGCCTGTTTCTGGTGACTGACATGGCCTGTTTCTGGTGACTGTGATGGCCTGTTTCTGGTGACTGTGATGGCCTTGTTGAAGCACTGCACAGACCTTAACAGGCAGTATGTCAAGGACCAGCTGAACACCTCCTCCCTCTCCACACAGCACAGAGCATGCTGGGTATGCTGCTGGTGTTATCTACCCTGCTGGCTCTTCTGTAGATAGTGGACCAGAGTTGATTTCATGTCCACTTGACATTATATATAATAAACACACACACACACACACACACACACACACACACAAAACACACACAAACACACACACTCACACACACACACACACACACACACAACACACACACACACACACACACACACACAACACACACACACCACACACACACACACAACACACACTCGATTCCAGTTAAAGGGGGATATATTCGCCTGGATTTTAACATTTGTGTGCTGACTCCACTCCCTTCCCCTCCCCCCCCCCCCCCCCCCCCCCCCAAGTCCTTTGGATGAGACTATAAACCGAGATCCCATGTGTGAGGAGGCCAGGATAGCTCAGTGGTCAGAGCACTCGCTTTCTCCAGCTTAGGTTAGGCAGCATCAAGCGTGGTTACCACTTGGATGGGTGACGGTTTGCGTGCCTTGGCTTCAGTACATTCCCCCAGTTCACCCAGCTGTGAATGGGTACCTGCCCACTTTAGGGTCAGGGAAGGTAAAGCAGCAAGGGAGAGGAGATGGGCGCCGCCCTTATATATGCTGGCCCCTGGAGAAGCTGAGGCCTCTGATGCCCCACTCCCCTATGACCACATAAGTTATGGGACACCTTTACCTTTACTTACCCATGTGTGAATGCACGCAGAGCATCTAACACACACTTTAAAACCTGTTCCGCTTTATGGAAGAGTAGGCCACTGTGTGCCACAGAAATGGATGACAACATTTACAAAACTGCATACACACAGGAGACTGGATGTAACAAAGTACATGTGTGCTTATTCCATTATCATTGAAATAAAAGTACAAATTTTTTATAAAAAAATAATACACACACACACACACTCACACACACACACACACACACACACACACACACACACACACACACACACACACACACCACACACACACACACACACACACACACACACACACACACACACACACACACACACACACACACACACACACACATATATATATATAAATAATATATAATATATATATATATATATATATATATATATATATATAATAAATATATAAATATATATCGTGTGTGTGAGTTTGCGTGTGTTTGAGTGTGTGTGTTTTGAGTGTGTGTGTGTGTGTGTGTGTGTGTGTGTTTTTAGTGTGTGTGTGTTTGAGTGTGTGTCTGTGTATGTTTGAGTGTGTGTCTGTGTTTGTGTGTATGTTTGTGTGTTTGTGCGTGGGGTTTGTGTGTGTGTGTGTGTGTGTTTGTGTGTGTGTGTGAAAGTGGAGGGAAGAACAGTTTTAATTGATTAAAATAGCAGTTGAAAACAAACCCTCCATGTAAATCATAACCGGGGGCTAGGACCAATCGGATACTAGTTCCTGTTTCTGACTTATTTCGTTTATACATTGATTAATATAAACAGGTCAGCCTGCTTCTCCTTTTTTGTTATCATAATTATTATCATTGTGTACATCCTGAGCAGCGTCCGATCTGCCATTATTTCACAGCTTGAATAAAACCTCTAATACCAAGGATTAAAATAAAAATAACTAGGTCAGTTTACTTTAGTATGCTAAGTTCTTTCCACCTGTAATTGGTTTAGGATTGCGCTGATGTTGTAAGGGGTTTCTTTTAATGAGGGGTTGCCAGCATTACAGACTTGATGAGCTAATTGCCTGTCAGAGTGTCCAAGAAAACAGGAGCAAAATGGTTGGCTAACAGTCTGACCAATCAGTGTCCAGTTTCCAGTCTTCTTCCTTCACTTCTGCTGATGAGTACCAACAGTAGAGTCAGTTGTCTCTGGTGTGGTCTGCTGATGTCTTTCTTATTGACACAGATACCTGGGGTATCTTTTTCAGCCGTTTTTTTTTAATAAAAAGTAATTGGTTCAAATGAGTTTTATGAGATATCTCTATCCTTCTCTCCCGTCTCCAAAAAACGTTCGGTGTTACTGGCACAGCCCTTACCTGGTTTAGTTCATACCTCACTGATCGATTCCAGACAGTCTCAGTAAACAAAATTCAATCAATTCCTGTAAAACTAGTATGTGGAGTCCCACAAGGATCAGTTCTGGGCCCTGTCCTGTTCACTCTTTACACTGTTCCACTCTCATACATAATAAACCGTCACCAGATCAACCATCATTTCTACGCTGATGACTCTCAGATTCAAAGCAGTGACACTCCTGAAAATCTGCCTTCTCTCTTGACAAATATGTCACTTTGCCTTCAGGACATTCAAAGCTGGATGATACAAAACAAGTTACAACTAAATGCAGATAAAACCGAAGCCATGATTATAGGGACCAAACACAAACTCTCTTCCATCACAACAGAGTCAATAGAATTTGGCAGTACATCAGTTCCGCTATCCAGTGCAGTAAGTATCTAGGTGTTGTTATTGACAACACACTCTCTATGCAAAAGTTCATCACCCAGTCCTGCCAGTCCTGCTACTATCAATTACGACGTATAAGTGCAATCCGAAAGTACCTGTCCACTGATACAACATCCAAACTTGTCACATCTCTTATTCTTTCACGTCTGGACTATTGTAATTCTCTTTTGGCTGGTCTGCCAGCATCATCTATCCACTCCCTTCAACGCATACAAAACTCTGCAGCTCGATTAGTCCTCAAAAAGAAAAAATCTGAGCATATTACTCCACTCCTGCAATCTCTCCACTGGTTGCCTGTGCCACAGAGAGTAAAGTACAAGATCAGTACCCTCTGTTACAAATGTCTCCACAAAACAGCACCCTCCTACCTCTGTGAATGTCTTCACCTGTACACTCCTCGTTTCCTCCGCTCTGCTGCAGATACCTTGTGCTTACGAATACCTAGATTCAACCAATCCACTGTTGGCCGTCGCTCTTTCTCTATTTCTGGTCCATCAATCTGGAATGACCTCCCTCTCTCCCTTCTGAAAAGCCTACTTACGACAGCTTTAAATCCAGCCTCAAAACATACCTATTTCAAACCTAAGATTTTTCCCTCTTGTTTCATCTCATGTCTGTCCCTGCCTTTGAAAGCCAAAATTCCAACACCCTGCTGAAATGTACAACCTGTGTGTGTGTGTGTGTGTGTGTTGTGTGTTGTGTGTGTGTGTGTTGTGTGTGTGTGTGTGTGTGTGTGTGTGTGTGTGTGTGTGTGTGTGTGTGTGTGTGTGTGTACATTTGAATTTGTTAGAATATTGTTAATCATTGTTGGTTGTTTGTGTGGGGAGCAGATGAATGGAAGCCCTCTGGTTTGTAATTGCAAGATATAGCGCTCTATAAATTCCATATATTATTATTATTATTATTATTATTATTATTATTATTATTATTATTATTATTATTATTATTATTATTATTATTATATCTTCTGGTTGAAATTTGCCGTTACTCAATATTTTCTTTTCAACTTGATGTTAATCAGTATTTTCTTAATATTTAATGTTAATCAATATTTTCTTGTTAACTTTTGACAATAACCAATATTTTCTCGTTAACAGTTGACGTTAATCAATACTTTCTTGTTAATGTTTGACGTTAGTCAATATTTTCTTGTTAATGTTTGATGTTAGTCAACCAGGAAGAGCTTTTTGTTTAAAAGTGTTTCACCTGTACTCTGTGTGTGTGTGTGTGTGTGTGTGTGTGGTGTGAGAGAGAGAGAGAGAGAGAGAGAGAGAGAGAGAGAGAGAGAGAGAGAGAGAGAGAGAGAGAGAGAGAGAGAGAGAGTGAGAGAGAGAGATTTCCAGACACACTAACAACTAACTGATCATTCCATGCTGATCTTTTTTCTTTCTTTTTTTTGGAATTTCTCAGCTAAATCTCCCAGGTTCATCAGTGGTGAGATTTCTGTGTATACAACCCCCCCCCCCCCCCCCCCCCATCCCCTACCCCACCATTCAGGTAGCTGCATTTCTACTTTTGCTGAAAACATTCCCATCTTACTTAGCTTGTGCTGAAAACATTCCCATCTTACTTAGCTTGTGCTGAAAACATTCCCATCTTACTTAGCTTGTGCTGAAAACATTCCCATCTTACTTAGCTTGTGCTGAAAACATTCCCATCTTACTTAGCTTGTGCTGAAAACATTCCCATCTTACTTAGCTTGTGCTGAAAACATTCCCATCTTACTTAGCTTGTGCTGAAAACATTCCCATCTTACTTAGCTTTTGCTGAAAACATTCCCATCTTACTTAGCTTTTGCTGAAAATATTCCCATCTTACTTAGCTTTTGCTGAAAACATTCCCATCTTACTTAGCTTGTGCTGAAAACATTCCCATCTTACTTAGCTTGTGCTGAAAACATTCCCATCTTACTTAGCTTGTGCTGAAAACATTCCCATCTTACTTAGCTTGTGCTGAAAACATTCCCATCTTACTTAGCTTTTGCTGAAAACATTCCCATCTTACTTAGCTTTTGCTGAAAACATTCCCATCTTACTTAGTTGTTTCCCTTTTTTAAGACCAGCCTTGTTTGGTATGTCCCCAAGGACAACTCTCTTGTCGCACATGACCTGGCTTCAAATAATTAGGGGCTGGGGGGTGGGTGGGGAAGGGGGTTTCCGAGGGATTGTAAAATCAAAGTTAAAAATTAAAAAAAAAGAAACTTAACTCAAGCGATTTCTTTTTTAATGGGAGAGTGCAGAATAAATGGTTGAAGGTTTGACCAATCGATTGCTTACTCCAATTTCCGACTCAGTACCTTTTCAATATTCATTAGTGCAAACAGGTATATTTGTTTTATTGTATTTGTTATCGCAATTGTGTATTTTTAGTAGTGCCATATTTGTAATCATTATAATGTTCAAATCAAATCTCTAATACCATAGGAAAATATATGGGCCATGTAGTAAAGTGATTATTCTTCTTGTCCAGTTCTCTTCTGGGGTTGGATTTTGGTTTGTGTACTAATCATGAAGCTCACCTTTCTGTTAATGATGGATTGTCTTCGTCACAGACCTAATGATCTGTTTGCAAATCAAAGCAACCTACAAAACCCGAGGAAATAATTGGCTAACGTTTTGACCAATCAGTGTCCAGTTTTCATTTTTCAATTCTCATTATTAGTAAGGCGCGTCCATTGTTAGATGTGTATGTCATCTACTGACGTCTTCTACTTTGTTGACACAGATAGCCAGTCTCCTTTTCAGCCATTATTTGGAGTAATTGTTCCAATGAGATATGATCCCACATAGGTAATTAACGTTTGATGTCATCAGCAATCAGGAAGACTAATTACATTACAAGGGTTTCACATGTACACACTCTGTGTGTGTGTGTGTGTGTGTGTGTGTGTGTGTGTGTGTGTGTGAGAGAGAGAGAGAGAGAGAGAGAGAGAGAGAGAGAGAGAGAGAGAGAGAGAGAGAGAGAGTGAGAGAGAGAGAGAGAGAGCAGCAGCGGCATTTTCAATTCTAACAATAAGCAATAAACTAGTTCATCCCTATTCTAATGAGCTTTTGTTTTAAAGAAAGAAAGAAATACAGACAGACAGACAGACAGAAAGAAAGAAAGAAAGAGAGAAAGAAGGAAAAAAAGAAAGAAAGAAAGAAAGAAAGAAAGAAGGAAAGAAGGAAAGACAGACAGACAGACAGAAAGAAGCAACAGTTTCCAAGGTAACAGCAGGCGTCAACAGTGCACCTTAGAGAAAAAGAAAGTCACTTGATGCAGCTGGACACCTGACGATGGACATGTCCATCTGCATCATGTCCTGTTTCTGTACTACTTTCAGCCAAGTCAAAACAAGTGACCTCTGCACGAAAGCCCGGCAGTTATTCCCAGGGACAGTGCCTTGCCACAAGAACAGCGCCACCCAGTGTGTTCCTCTGTTTCCACTAGTGATGGCAGTTGTCTGGCCCACAGTGCCTGGTGGTCAGTGGGGGACTGACAGACAACGTAGCTAGCTTCTGTATTTATTTATTTTTATTTTTTATTTTATACCACTTTAAGTCACGAGATTTCTCTGCGTGAAATTCGGGCTGCTCTCCCCGGGGAGAGCGCGTCGCCACAAGAGCAGCGCCACCCTTTTTCTTTTTTTTATCTTTTGGTCTGCAACTGTATTTGTTTCCCTATCAGAGTGGCTTTTTTCTAAGAATTTTGCCAGGGACAACTCCCTTGTTGCCGTGGGTTCTTTTACGTGCGCTGAAAATTTTGTGTAACACACGGGACCTCGGTTTATCGTTTCATCCGAAAGACTAGCGCCCAGACCACCACTCATGGTCTAACGGATGGGGAACAATTTCGGGCCCAAACGGGGTACGAACCACGCACACACCCGACCCGGACTTTTCACATTCTAGACAGGCGCGTTACCTTTAGACCACCGATCCTTCAAACAATTTCTGTTGTTTCAGTTGTACAGTTTCAAACACTTTCAGACAAATATCGTCACACAATTTTATGGCAATTTGTTAGTTATGACTTGATGTCAGAGGTTATCACTGGGCACAGATTACAATCTGGATTGATATGAAAATTGATCTGAAATGCTCCAGTGAAGCTGCATTGACTGTTAGTTGTATTTATTATCATAGAAAGACAAAGTCATCGGAAAGAGAACGCTGAGAGGATTTCAGAAACCAGCTGTGTGTGCAGTAAAAGATGATAACCCCCAGAACAGACCCCTGTGGAACACCAGACTCTAAAGAGGGCTGTGGTGAAAGACAGACAGACAGACAGTTGACAGCAACAGTTTGGATATGACTGCAGAAATCAGGGAGCAGTCACTGACATGCTGTGTCAGTTACAGCAAAAATATTATGGGAGTCCATAAAACAAGGGGAGAGAGAAAGAAGGAGCGAGAGAGAGAGAGAGAGGGGGGGGGGGAGAGGGGGGGGGAGAGAGATTTCACACCTAAAACTGAAAACTGCATACCAGCAGTAAAGTTTCCCCACCCAGCCTTGTTGTTTTGTTTTTGGGGTGTTTTTTTTAAAGGGCAACTACGTGATGTATACTGGACAGGCATCCCTACATCACCCAGGAAATATTTGAGAGATGGGAGGAAGAGAATCCAAGGACCAGAACCAACTGTGCGCGTGCGTGTGTGCTACCTGCATGCGTGCGTGCGTGCTACGTGCGTGCGTGTGTGTGCGTGCGTGTGTGTGTGCGTGTGTGTGTATGTGTGTATGTGTGTGCGTGTGTGTGTATGTGTATGTGTGTGTGTGTGACTTTGTGTCATCAGCAAAAGATGGTCCCTAACTCTTCTCCTTCCTCCACGACTCCCCCTTCCCCTGTCCCCTCTCCCTCCCTCTCCCTCCCTCTCCCCCTCCCCCTATCGCCTGATGACTCGGAACGTGAGAATGTGGGTGTTTTGTGTGGGCCCCTCAGGGTCCGCCTCTGTCGTACCACGCTTCTTCCACACCTGTCTGTGTGTGTGTGTGTGTGTGTGTGTGGACAGGCGAACGTGTGCATAGGTGTAAATGCGCTTATCCCTGCATTGTACGTGGTGCACACGCGCGCTGGTCTCTCACTGCTGACTGATTGTGACTTCCTTTTTTTTTTGCGCATTGCAAACAACACCGGTTTTTTTCTTCTTCTTTTTTCACAAAATTGATGATTTAGGATATTTAATTATTTTAATTGTGATGTTCGTTCTTATTTTAATGTTATATTTGTCTTTATTTTTACTGCTCTCCTTCCCTTGTGGGGATACTGGGGGCCCTGTCAGTATAAATAGCATCCCCACCTTCCGAAAAGTCTGTGTTAAGAATTCCCTCTTTTCTATCATTCCTTTTGTTTCTGCCTTGTTCCTTTATTCCCCCTGACATTTCCTGCTTGTCTATTTTCTGCATTCTTTGTCCATTCTGCTGCCTTTCTTCCGGAAAGACTTACAAGGTGACGATTGTTTCCCAGGCCTAAATCAGATGCACGGGGCCTGACTTGTCAGGGGTGTCACAGCAGCATTTTCGCTCTTATGACAGACAACAAGAGTTGATGTTTGAGTGTTGGACAAGAATGTGGCTTTCCTTCTAACCCTAGGACTATACATCTGTAGCTTTGATTTGCTTTTCCAGACACAGTCATGCCAAAACTAAAATTTTTAATATCTGCTGTTTCATTTTGTCCTCTGATCTTTCATTCATTTTTCCCAAATAAAATATTAGATTCCTTCAATTAAGGAGCCAAGTTGAATGGTTGGAATTAAGATCACCTTATGTGTGAAGGGATGTGCCTGCATTTTTCTATCAAACTGTTCAGAAGAATAACTTTCCTTAACCTTAAAGCAATACGACAGCAAGTAGAGCAGGTCAGACAGAAAAAAACACATTAAAAATAAGTTCAGGGTTGTGCGTGTGAAACAGACAGGAAAGGAAAACCGTGAATATGGCTTGACCATCTCTGTGGTCTCTCTGTCCCCTCTGTTTTAGGAAGTTTATTTACCTCCTACTCATCCCCCCACATGCCCCCCCCCCCCCCCCCCTTGCTCCTCCTCCCCTTTCCCATTCCCCTCTCACACCTCTCTCTCTCTCACTTTTCCAAACTACCCATGCCCATCTTTTGTTGTCATTGACTTTGGTCAGTCTTTTGTTCCCCCATTAGCTCTGTGGTTTTGTCTTGTGGACAAGTTTGCCTTGGTACGTTTTGGTGTGTGTGTTGGTGTGTGTGTTGGTGTGTGTTGGTGTGTGTGTGTTGGTGTGTTCTATGGACAACACACGTTCCATGCTTGTTCAGATGTCACAGGTATTTGAAAAAAACAAAAACTGAATGTGTCCTTTCTGTTGCTATTATTTTTATGGTGTTTCTGTTGCTTTTGTTGATATTGTTGCTTTTATTTTTGTTTTGTTTATTTTGGTTTGGGTTGTTTTTGTTTTTGTTTTGTGTGTGTGTGTGGGAGGGGGGGGAGGGGGGGGGTGGTGGCGGGTTGTTTGGTCTCTTTTCTTTCTTTTGGGTTTTTTTTGGGTTGGTTTTGTTGTTGTTTTGTTTTGTTTTGTTTTTGTTTTGGAGGGGAGTTGGTAGCTTTGAAAATTCCATTTGTTGCTGCCTCTGGAACACAATATCTAAATTAATAGAACCGGTGTGGGAAGACACATTACTTGGCTTTAAAATCAGAAATAATAAATCAGCATTGTGTAATGGGAACATGTCTCTTTTTCAAAAAATTCTTCTGCTGATTTTCTTCTCCGTCGTCGAACACTCTGACAGTAGCTATTGTTTTCTGTCATATAAGCAAAAAATACCTTGTGCTGCTGTTAAGCGCCTGACAAGTCAGGCCCAGCACTTCCAAGTTTGGCATGGGAAAGAATTGTTCTTTTTTTTTTTTTTTAAATAAGTCTTTCTAGAAAAGCAGCAGAAGAATGGACTAAAACGGCAGAAGGAAGACAAACAGGAGGTTACAGGGAGAAAAAGAACAAGGCAGAAACAGAGGGATAGAAAAGAGGGAATTTCTTGCACAGAATTTCCTGAAGGTGGGGATGCTGTTTACACTGACAGGCCCCTGGCCTCCCCACGAGAGATTTCTGAGGGCTTCAAGGGAGGGAATTGATTTGTTGCTTTACAAGATTCAGCGCTATATAAATTCCATACATTATTATTATTATTATTATTATTAATTGACTGACAGTTGGTCTGGTTGATCTGGTTGATTGGTAAGGAGGCAGTAATGGGGACCATTGGTGTCGGCATTGAAGGGATAAAATGCTTTGGTTCTTTGTCATACATTAATACTTGTCTCTTTTATAGTGGTCAGTTTCCTGTGCTGTGGAGAGATGTCAGCCTTGCAAACCGCTGCTGGGTTTGCTGGCAGTCGTGCGTGCCCTTGTGGCCAGTCTGGTTGAGGCTGACGGTGCTCAACCGCCATTGTGCTTGATTTTGTGTGACAGATTATGTCACCAGTGTCGACCATTTTGTTTCTGTGTCGATGGTGATTCTCACACAGTGTACTGTTTTCCTTCATGTTTGTAATGACCTCCATTGCAAGTGACGTATTTTGTTGTCTGTATGGCTGGTAGGCCTGTGTGGCTCTTGGCTACTGTAGTTGGTAGCCATATGCTTTTCATGGCAGCAGACTATTTTTTGATTCTTTCTCTTCTGCTGCACTTTTCTCCTCTCATGCTGTTCACTATGAACAGACGCTGCATTAAAAAAGACACTACTTTCTGTCTGTGTGGAGGGCTGTCCATTAAAAAAGACACTATTGTCTGTCTGTGTGGAGGGCAGTCCATTAAAAAAGACACTATTTTCTGTCTGTGTGGAGGGCAGTCCATTAAAAAAGACACTATTGTCTGTCTGTGTGGAGGGCTGTCCATTAAAAAAGACACTATTGTCTGTCTGTGTGGAGGGCAGTCCATTAAAAAAGACACTATTGTCTGTCTGTGTGGAGGGCTGTCCATTAAAAAAGACACTATTTTCTGTCTGTGTGGAGGGCTGTCCATTAAAAAAGACACTATTGTCTGTCTGTGTGGAGGGCTGTCCATTAAAAAAGACACTATTTTCTGTCTGTGTGGAGGGCTGTCCATTAAAAAAGACACTATTGTCTGTCTGTGTGGAGGGCTGTCCATTAAAAAAGACACTATTGTCTGTCTGTGTGGAGGGCTGTCCACTAATCTAACCCGCTAACCTAACTAATGCTGTGAGAAACCGGGTACAGTGCCCCAATTTGTGTATGTGTTCATGGTCGCTGGGTAGCCTAGACAACAAACTGTAGCCACTGCCTGCAGATTCCACCATTCCACTGCACTGTTTTGTGTATGTGGCGATGGCCATTGGGTAGTGTAGACTACTACTTGTAATAAATATCCGTAGTTACAGCCATTACAGCCCACTATTTTGGCACTGTATCAATGACAAGTAACTGGTATGTAGTTCATATAGCCTACTTACTGTCTTTTTATTCTTTTATTCTGTTATTTTTAATGATCATGGAATAAGCACTGATGTGCTTTTTTACATCCAGTCCCCGTGTGTAAGCAGTTGTGTGAATAGCTGTTGTCATTGCACTGCAGTGGGTTGTGTTGTTTCAGAGTCGTTGGTAATCAGCCCACACCATTGTTCTATGTTCTGTAGTGAGGACTTTATACCATCACTGCAGCCCTCTGTCCCATGAGGCGTAGATAGCTGCACACTTTGATTTGTTTGCTTTACAAGATTCAGCGCTATACAAATTCCATATAGTAGTAGTAGTAGTAGTAGTAGCAGTAGTAGTAGCAGTAGTAGCAGTAGTAGTAGTAGTAGTAGTAGTAGTAGTAGTAGTAGTAGTAGCAGTAGCAGTAGTAGTAGTAGTATACCGCCATGACACTGCGCTGTTTGTGTACAGGCCAGCAGGTAACCCCTAAGGCCAAAGGCCAACAACCAGCGGACAGTGCAGACCAGTCCAGCACTCTGCGGCCAACAGCACTGCCGTCTCTCTGTCCACTGACTGACCAGTGCTGACTGTACTGACCACTGGCCAAACTCTGCAGACAGAGACATTCTTGTGTTGGTGCCGCCAGGCCTGTGGTCAGCCCACTGCATGCACACTGACCAGGCCCTAAGTCGCCCATCACACGCCCATTGCTCTGTGCCTGAGTGACCACGCTGGACCTCACGCTCTGGACATCTCTCCAGGCTTGACCCAGCAGTGGAAGGAAGGAAGGAAGGAAGGAGGCAGGAAGGAAGGGACTGGCCTAGTGGTTAAAGCTTAGCGCTGCTCATCTGAAGGCCACTGGGGTTCGGGTTCGAATCTCCATCGAAGTGTCTGTATTAGTTCAGGTTGCTTTCGAGTTTATGTTGGTACTGACTCCTCTCCCGGAAAGTGCAGATGAGGTTTTGATGAAGGAAGGTCTGTGTGAGGGCGTTCTTGCGCACTCGTTAAAACACCAGCCACGTTTCCTACAAAAGCAGGGTCGCTATACCCAGCATGAACCATGTGACGTAGAAACTCCCTGTGACCTAGAAACTCCGTGTGACCTAGAAACTCCCTGTGACCTAGAAACTCCCTGTGACCTAGAAACTCCTTGTGACCTAGAAACTACAATTCAGTGTTCCTGCGACTTTCGAAGGAGCTGAGGCAGAAGTCAACACAATGGATGACAACATTTACAACAACAACAACAACAATCCCCACTGGTGCCATGTTTAGATACTAGCTGTCGTTTTTCCGAGCTTTTGTTGTTTTTGTTTTTCCGCTGGTGATTTTTTTCTTTGTTGCGTTGTATGGAACCGTAAATAGCTACCATGAAGATGGGGGCATTCAGACTTGGGGGGGACGGTGTCTCAACACAACACCAGTGTGTAGGTTTTGTGTGTTGTACATTTTATTTTCCTTGCTCTTCCGAAAGGCGAACGGGTTTCAACGTGTGTGCAAGATGTTGTGCGCGCCTTCACACACGATACCAGGCTCGGCAGTGTCCTCTGAAGCACTCTTGGGGAGTGGAGTGGAGTGGAGTGGAGTGGAGTGGAGGGGAGTGGAGTGGAGTGGAGGGGTCAGTGATGCTAACTGCAGGGGAAATACCTTCCAAGGGATGTCTTGGGGGATACTCCTCTGAATTGAAGCTAACAATCTTGCGCTGTTGGAGTTTTATGTGGACTTTGATTTGTTGTGGTTTGGTTTGTTTTCGATTGTTTTTTGTTTGTTTGTTTTTGTTTTCAACGGCAATGTCTGTTGTCTGGACATGGCACATTATGCAGTATTGGATTTTTTTTTGTTTCTTGTTTGTGTGTTGTTGTTTTTTGTTGTTGTTAGGGTTTGGGTTTTTTCTCTCTCCCCGGCGGCAGCTGAGGCCACGGCAGAGTAATGAAAGATCTCCCTGTCCCGCCCTGCCCAAAGTGACTTTTCCCCCACTACCCACACAAAGGATGGTGTTTTTTTCACAGGGAGCTGCTTGACTCGTTTTACTTGCTGACCTGTCCATATTTTTTCATTTTGTGGCCAACACCTCGCGCCCTCCCTCCCTCCCTCACCCCTTTTCTTCCCTCTCCTTTCTCTGGTCCCTGGAGAGGCCAGGAGGGGAGAGAAAAAAGAAAGGCTCTACAGTTCCCCCCCCCTCCCTCCCCTGTCGTCTTGTTCTCTTCTCTTCTGTCCCCTAGCCAGCCCCCGACCTGCTCTGCCTGTTTGCCCCTGCCTCTTTCCCCCACTGTCCCAAAACCTCACCTATACTACCCCCAAATGAAGACCTCCATGGGTCCACTCCTAAAGGCCGGGTATACCCGCACAATGCCCACCCCTCCCTGCCCACCCGGCCTCCTGCTCAGCCAAGCGGCAAGGTCTGTGGCCAACAGGTCGCACGTGCAGGGCTCGTTTGGGGAGTTTCCTCAAGGCACCTAGTGGGGACTGCCGTGAAGAGTGCTTCAGCCTCCTTCAAGGGCCATCACCCAGTGTGACAAACAAGCAGGGTTACGTCCTCATGGCGTTCAATTTGCCAGCCTTCTTTCGTGAGTCCTGTTGCGCTGTGGGAACAATGGGGACTGTATGACTGGCCTGGTATAGTTCTGTGTGTGTGTGTGTGTGTGTGTGTGTGTGTGTGTGTGTTGTGTGTGTGTGTGTGGGTGTGTGTGAGTGTGTGAGTGGTGTGTGAGTGTCTGTGTGTGTGTGTGTGAGAGTGTGTGAGTGTGTGTGTGTGTGTGTGGTGTAGTGTGTGTGTGTGTGTGTGTGTGTGTGTAGAGTGTGTGTGTGTGTGTGTGGTAAGAGTGTGTGTGTGTGTGTGTGTGTGTGTGTGAGTGTGTGTGTGTGTGTAGAGTGTGTGTGTGTGTGTGTAAGAGTGTGTGTGTGTGTGTGTGTGTGTGTGTGTGTGGAGTGTGTGTGTGTGTGTGTAGTGTGTGTGTGGTGTGTGATGGTGAGTGTGGTGTGTGTTTGGGTGGTGTGAGTGTGTGTGTGTGTGTGTGTGGTTGTGTGGTGTGAGTGAGTGTGTGTGTTGTGTGAGGTTTTGTTGTGTAGTGTGGTGTGTGTGTGTGGAGTGTGATGTGTGTGTGTGTGTGAGTGTGTGAGTGTGTGTGTGTGTGTGTGAGTGTGTGTTGGTGTGTGTGATGTGGCGTGAGGTAGTGTGTGGTGGATGGTGGTGTTTAGGTTAGTGCCCTACATGGCAGGAAACAGGAGCTTGCCAAGGCAGTGTGTGTTGGGAGGCAGGTAACAGTGCTGTTGCAGGCAGGTAATCAGTGCTGCTTGGCAGCAGTAAAGCAGTGCCATTGGAGGAGGGTAAATCGTGGCAGTTTGACTGGCAGATATACAGGTAAAATCAGTGTGATTGGCAGGCAGAGGTAAAATCAGTGCTGATTGGCAGGCAGGTAATATCGTGGTGTTGGCAGGCAGGCAGGTAAAATCAGTAGTGGATGGCAGGTTTATAGGTAAATTCAGTGCTGATTGGCAGGCAGGTAAAACCAGTGGTGGTTGGCAGGTAGGCAGGTAAAATCAGTGCTGATTGGCAGGCAGGTAAAATCAGTGCTGATTGGCAGGCAGGTTAAATCAGTGCTGATTGGCAGGCAGGTAAAATCAGTGGTGGATGGCAGGCTCTTTAGGTAGGAAATCAAGTGCTAGATTGGGCAGGCGTAAAATCAGCTGCTGATTGGCAGGAGGTAGAACAGTGCTGATTGGCAGGCAGTAATCAGGTGTATGGTATGCAGTACAAACCTACTGCCGTGTTTGCAGGTTGTATCAGGTCAAGATCACCCCATGCTACATGTTGGAAGGCAGCAGTGTTATACTCAGGAGCAGATACATGCCTATGAAGCCAAGAAAGATGACAGTTGAAAACTAGTTGTTATTGTTAGCACACGCACTGTCGCCTAGTGACCTCACAGTGAACTGTTCCCATGCTCTGTCTGCATAGAGCACCGTGGTCTGCTAGTTGTTTTGCGGTACCTCTGATCCATGTCCCGGACACTTAAGATCCCCACCTCGGCTGCGTGGTTGTGCACACTGTGGGACAAGAGACTTTCACTCTCATTTCCTTCCTCCTCCACCTCATGTGTGTACATGTGTGGTATCCAGCTCCCGCTGCGAATAGTACTGGCGACAACTAGCGTCCTGTCACAGGGGTGGTGAAAACCCATCAGTTCGCTTAACGCTACAGAAACCGGGATAAGCTCCGGCTCTATGGGCCTTCTGGCTTGAAAGAACATACTGTACTGCATGGTTGTCCTGCTTCATTTGATCCTCTGCCTTCATGTCCTACTATTGTTTGTTGTTGGGGGGGTTTTCCTCTGATATTACCACAGTATGAACACACCTCACAGACCTCCCCCCTCCCCCATCTTTGTACCGTGCTGTGGTTGTGCAGCAGCCACTGTGCACAGATGCTTTCTACAGGACCCACCACTGCATGACCCCCTGCCCTCTCCATGTGCCGCTGTGATGATGGTACCTATGTTGTCCTGGATAAACAAGATCTTGTTTAAACCAACAACCCCAGTCCTGTTCCGCCTGTCCACATACACAATAAACCTGTCCCCCCATTTTCTCTGTTCTCTCAGAGGTGGGGAGCGTGGCTATTTCTCCCTCTCTCTCCTCTCTCTCTCTCTGCTCCCCATGGACACTGGTAATGATAGGCTCGCTCACCTCACGGACCTGCAGAGGACCACCTAGCGTGTCACAAACGTCGGGGGACAAAAGGAGACTGGTGTGGCCATACTGCCAGTCTTCCTTCCCTCTATCTGCCTCCGCCATCTGCCTGTGCTCTTGGCGTGATCCAACAATGGCGCCCCCTCCTGTCAATTACCGCTAATTACGGCTTAGGGCTGGCCCCGCCCCCTCCCCCTGTCTACCTGTACAGGTAGGTACCTACACCACTGAAGGCTGCAGAAGAAAGGAATGGGGTGGGAGGTGGGGGGTAGGGAGAGAAATAAGTGGGTAAAGAGGAGCAGGGAAGGGAAGTGATTAAATAACTACAGACATTTGCTAGTGACCTACCTGTAGCCAGGTGGACAGAGTGTCTGACTTCCATCTGTGTGGCTACATCAAATCACAGGCTGGAATCTCTGTGAGGTACATTCAGGGTGGGGATATTTACCATCTCCAGGTCAGCTTCAAGTGCAGACCTGCCAGTGCCTTCCTTAGCTTCGTGCATGTACGCATGCACAAAATCAAGTCTGCACGTTAAAGATCCTGGCATTCATGTCAGCGTTGGGTGCGTTAGGGAAAGATAACATACCCAGCATGCATCCTGTACCTGAAGAGGGATGGGCTCCGCCAGGTCAACTTGCTCAAGGCACATGGCATGAAGAATGCAGTGGCCTACGCAGACAACTCAAAGAGTCTGGTGTTCATTTCATTTATTTATTTAATATATTTTTCATTTATTTTTCATTCATTTTTCATTTAGTATTTTTAGTTTATGTTTTTTTACTCTATCTGTGTTATGCGTTTTAAATTCTGTATCTGTGCACAGGCACACAATATAGCACTTACAAAAGCGGAACAGGTTTTTAACATGTCGCAGATGTCTGCGTGCGTTGCAACGGCCTCGGTTTGTAAGTCTTCATCGACTTTTGGGAGACGTGGACGCACTGATGTTAACTCCAGGGAAAATAGTCCTTGAACAGGATTGAACCCGGTCGCAGATGTCAGCGCATGTTCTAACACAAGGCATCGTTCCCATGGTATTTAATTTGCGATCGTGTTTTTGGGGTTTTACATTAATCCCCGTGCAATGGAAGTATACTCCATGGCGGAAACATATCCTTTCGAATTAGGAATCGAACCATGGTGTCCGTTTGCCAGCGCATTGTTCAGACCAAGTTCCCGTTCCCCATTGGTCATTGGTGATTGCCTTGTTGTGTCTAGTTTGGAAGTATACATGCGGAGAAGGCCCGCCTCTGCAAGCTGGTTTCCCTGTAATGGTTCATGATCCTTCCCTACGCTATAGTATGGACTACTTACTTCTTAAAGCACACATGTTTTTAGCCGTGTGGCAAGGTTTGTTGGTTCACACTACGGATGCCTCTCGTTCTAGAGAGGACGAAGAAGGTAACGAAGTGCCTGTCTGCTGTACAGTGGTAGTGGCTACTGGTTCAAAGCAGGTCACAGCTGTCCCCTGCCTGCTAGCAGTGGTCAGGCGCTGACTGGTCAACAGCAGTCACAGCTGTCCCTCTGCCTGCTAGCAGTGGTCAGGCGCTGACTGGTCAACAGCAGTCACAGCTGTCCCTCTGCCTGCTAGCAGTGGTGAGGGCTGACTGGTCAACAGCAGTCACAGCTGTCCCTCTGCCTGCCAGCAGTGGTGAGGGGCTGACTGGTCAACAGCAGTCACAGCTGTCCCTCTGCCTGCTGCCCTGCTGCAGCCACTACCCACCCCTGGCTGACTGCTAACCCCATTCAGACGGTACAGGGCTGCCCCATGCCACAGTTATACCACTGCTGAGATGCCCCCACCCCTTACACACGCGCGCGCGCGCACACACCTCCCCCTTCTGCGTTCTTGCCTAGCAAAAGCATGACACAAAATAACGAGAGATATGGAATGATTAAGCATGAATGATCTGTTACCGCTTGTATGGCTTCAAGACTTATAGCTTCAAGACTTACTCCAGCCTCAAGGCATACTTCGTTCCATCCAAGATCTTCGGTTGTTTCCTCTGCTGTTTCAATCTTAGATATGGCCCCTACCTGTCAACAGCCAGAACCTCCATCACTCCGCCAGAGTGTATTGTGTGCGTGAGGGGGGGGGGGGGAGTTGTGTATGTGTGTGAATTTAATTTTGTTAAATCTATTTGTGACTGGTTGGATGCGTATGAACAAACAGAATGTAAGCGCTTTGATTTGTTTTCACTAGACATACGCTATATAAGTTCCATGTATTATTATTAGTAGTAGTAGTAGTAGTATTAAAGGGTCGGGATAGCTCAGTGGTCGGAGCACTCGCTTTCCCCCAGCCAAGTTAAGCAGCGTCGAGCGTGGTTACCAGTTGGATGGGTGACCGTTTGCGCACCTTGGCTTCAGTACAGTTCCCCCAGTTCACCCAGCTGTCAATGGGTACCTGCCCTCTTTAGGGTCAGGGAAGGTAAAGCAGCGAGGGAGAGGAGATGGGCGCCGCCCTCAATATGCTGGCCCTAGAGAAGTGAGGTCTCTGACGCCTCGCTCCCCTACGACCTTATAGGTTATGGGACTCCTTTACCTTTACCTTTAGTAGTAGTAGTAGTATTAGTAGTATCATTATTATTATTATTATTATTATTATTATTATTATTATTATTATTATCATTATTATTATTATCATTATACGGGTGGTACGGTCCAATACAGCCCAGTCTCTCCAAAATGAAGAACGTTCGGAAAGGGGAAGGGTTTCAGCGGAAGGGAGCGGACCTCTGGACTGGTCGGAAAGTAAGGGCACAGAGGCAGGTCACCCATACTGCTACACAGTCACTATTACCTCCCTTGCTGTTCTCTAACACAACCAAAGCCTGTTGACCTCCAAGAAGAGCTGATCAGAAGTGACCTACCTCCCAGTATTGTCCTAAAACGTGCAGTTCATCATTTATTTATTTATTCTGTTATTTCGAGGATAATGGAATAAGCATTCATGTGCATTTTTTACATCCACTCCCCGAGTGTATGCAGTTTTGTAAATTTCGTTATCCGTTCCCACTAGCACACAATGGCCTACTCTTCCGAAAAACGGAACATGTTTTAACGTGTGCGCAAGATGTTCTGCGTGCGTTCGCTCACGGGACATCGGTTTATAGTCTCATCCGACGGACTTTTGTTGAGAGTGGAATCGGCACTGGTGTTAACTCCAGAGAAAAAAAATTCTCTTGAACGAGATTCGAACCCGGGTCAGCAGATCACGAATACATTACTCTAACCACCAGGCTATCCCGTCCCCCTTTACAGTCTCATCCGACGGACTTTTGGGGGAAGTGGATATGTCCTTGGGAAGACCAAAAGCAACGTGGAGAACTGTAGAAAGTGAGATGAAGGCCATGCAGCACTCTTGGGGATCAGTGACTAGGTTGGCCCAGAATAGGCAGGAGTGGAAGCGCTTTGTTGCTGCCCTACACACCGCTGGGTGTAATGGTTAATGATGATGATGATGATGGATATGTCCTTGAAGGGGATATGAACCCTGGTCAGCAGATCATGAGCGCAACGCGCAAGGCTGTAACCAGCCAGGCCATCCGGTCCCTTTGAGCAGACAACCCAGTTTGCCCACTACGATGTGGGATCCTCGAACTGTGATCGCAAAATAAATAGCAAAAGCTTCATTTGGCGGGTTACAACTTTAAGTGGACAACAGAGAATAACAGACAAGGAGAGAGAGAACAGACAAGAGAGAGAGAGAACAGACAAGAAGAGAGGAGAGAACAGACAAGAAAGAGAGAGAGAGAGAGAACATACAAGAAGAGAGAGAGAGAACAGACAAAGAGAGAGAGAGAGAACATACAAGAAGAGAGAGAGAGAGAACAGACAAGAAGAGAGAGAGAGAGAGAGAGAGAGAGAGAGAGAGAGAACAGACAAGGAGAGAGAGAGAGAACAGACAAGAACAGAGAGAGAGAGAGAAAGAGAGAGAGAGAGAGAACAGACAAGGAGAGAGAGAGAGAGAACAGACAAGAAGAGAGAGAGAAGAACAGACAAGGAGAGAGAGAGAGAGAGAGAGAGAGAGAGAGAGAGAGAGAGAGAGAGAGAGAGAGAACAGACAAGAAGAGAGAGAGAGAGAGAGAGAGAGAACAGACAAGAAGAGAAAAAGAGAACAGACAAGAAGAGAGAGAGAGAACAGACAAGAAGAGAGAGAGAGAGAGAACAGACAAGAAGAGAGAGAGAGAGAACAGACAAGAAGAGAGAGAGAAGAACAGACAAGGAGAGAGAGAGAGAGAGAGAGAGAGAGAGAGAGAGAGAGAGAGAACAACAAGAAGAGAGAGAGAGAACAGACAAGAAGAGAGAGAGAGAACAGACAAGAAGAGAGAGAGAACAGACAAGGAGAGAGAGAGAGAGAACAGACAAGAAGAGAGAGAGAAGAACAGACAAGGAGAGAAGAGAGAGAGAGAGAGAGAGAGAGAGAGAGAGAGAGAGAGAGAACAGACAAGAAGAGAGAGAGAGAGAGAGAGAGAGAGAGAGAGAAACAGACAAGAAGAGAGAGAGAAAACAGACAAGAAGAGAGAGAGAGAACAGACAAGAAGAGAGAGAGAGAGAGAGAGAGAACAGACAAGAAGAGAGAGAGAGAGAACAGACAAGAAGAGAGAGAACAGACAAGAAGAGAGAGAACAGACAAGAAGAGAGAGAACAGACAAGAAGAGAGAGAGAGAGAACAGACAAGGAGAGAGAAGAGACAAGAAGAAATAGAACAGACAAGGAGAGAGAGAGAAAACAGAGGAAACAGATGAGAACAGATGTGAACTTCTTCTTCTTCTTCACCGTCGTCAACGTTCAGACAGCAACTAGTGTTGTCTGTCATATGAGCGAAAATGCGCCGCGCTGCCGTTAGGCGCTTGACAAGTCAGGCCCAGCGCATCGCTCGTGGCAGATAATTTTTTAGGTTTTTTTGTCTTTCTGAAAAATAAAAGGCAGGAGAAATGGGAGCAAGCAAGGATAGCAAAAAATAGACTAAAAAGGAGGTGACAGGAAAAAAAAGGAAACAAGGCCGAGGGCAAATGAGAGGGAATAGAAAAGACGGGAATTCTAGCTTAAAATGTGAGAGGTGGGGAAGTGTGTATGCGAAAGGCCATTCAGCGCAGTCCACGGGGGAACGGACGAGGAGAGAGAGAAAGAGAGAAGGTTGTTTTTTTTGTTATTTTGAGGCTAGATAAGATGGTTGTTTTTTCTGTTATTTTGAGGATAGTGAAGGTTTGTTTTTTTCTGTTTTGTGGTGGATTGAGAAGGTTGTTGTTTCTGTTATATTGTGGATAGAGAAGGTTGTTTTTTCGTTATTTTTGCGGATAGGAAGGTTGTTTTTTCTTTATTTTTTGAGGTATAGAGTAGGTGTTTTTTCTTTATTTTGAGGATAGAGAAGGTTGTTTTTTTCTGTTTATTGAGGATAGTGAGGTGTTTTTTTCTTTATTTTGAGGGATAGAGAAGGTTGTGTTTTCTTTATTTTTGAGGATGAGAGAGGGTGTTTTTTTCATGATATTTTGAGGTTCGAGAAGGTTGTTTTTTCTTTATTATGAGGATAGAGATAGAGAAGGTTGTTTTTTCTTTATTTTTGAGGAGTTGAGAAGTTGTTTTTTCTCTGATTTTTGAGGATAGAGAAGGTTGTTTTTTCTTTATTTTGAGGAAGAGAAGGTTGTTTTTTCTGTTATTTGAGGATAGAGTAGAAGGTTGTTTTTTTTTGTTCTATTGAGGCTAGAGAAGGATGATTTTTTCTGTTATTTTGGGATAGAGAAGGTAGTTTTATTCTGTTATTTCTTTGAGGCTAGAGAGGTTGTTTTTTTTATTTTGAGGATAGAGAAGGTTGTTTATTTCTGTTATTTTGAGGATAGCGAAGGTTCGTTTTTTTCTTTATTTTGAGGATAGGACAAGGTTGTTTTTTCTTATTTGAGGTTAAGAACAGGTCTTGTTTTTCTTTACTTTTAGGAATTAGACAAGGTTGTTTTTGTCTGTTTTTGTGAGGATAGAGAAGGTTGTTTTTTCTGTTATTTTGAGGATAGAGAAGGTTGTTTTTTTTCTTTATTTTGAGGATAGAGAAGGTTGTTTTTTCTGTTATTTTGAGGATAGAGAAGGTTGTTTTTTCTGTTATATTGAGGATAGAGAAGGTTGTTTTTTCTTTATTTTGAGGATAGAGAAGGTTGTTTTTTCTGTTATATTGAGGATAGAGAAGGTTGTTTTTTCTGTTTATTTTGAGGATAGAGAAGGTTGTTTTTGCTTTATTTTGAGGATAGAGAAGGTTGTTTTTTTTTCTGTTATTTTGAGATAGAGAAGAGTTTGTTTTTTCTGTTATTTTGAGGATAGAGAAGGTTGTTTTTTCTTTATTTTGAGGATAGAGAAGGTTGTTTTTTCTGTTATTTTGAGGATAGAGAAGGTTGTTTTTTCTTTATTTTGAGGATAGAGAAGGTGTTTTTTTCTGTTATTTTGAGGATAGAGAAGGTAGGTTTTTCTTTATTTTAGGATAGAGAATGGTTGTTTTTTCTGTTAATTTGAGGATAGTGAGGTGGTTTTTTCTTTATTTTGAGTGATAGAGAAGGTTGTTTTTTTTCTGTTATTTTGTGGAGTAGAGATAGGTTGTTTTTTCTGATATTTTGAGGATAGAGAAGGTTGTTTTTTATCTGTTATATTGAGGATAGAGAAGGTTGTTTTTTCTTTATTTTGAGGATAGAGAAGGTTGTTTTTTCTTTATTTTGAGGATAGAGAAGGTTGTTTTTTCTGTTATTTTGAGGATAGAGAAGGTTGTTTTTTCTGTTATTTTGAGGATAGAGAAGGTTGTTTTTTCTTTATATTGAGGATAGAGAAGGTTGTTTTTTCTGTTATATTGAGGATAGAGAAGGTTGTTTTTTTTAATTTGGAAGGATAGAGAAGGTTGTTTTTTTCCTGTTATATTGAGGATAGAGAAGGTTGTTTTTTCTTTATTTTGAGGATAGAGAAGGTTGTTTTTTCTTTATTTTGAGGATAGAGAAGGTTGTTTTTTCTGTTATTTTGAGGATAGAGAAGGTTGTTTTTTCTTTATTTTGAGGATAGAGAAGGTTGTTTTTTCTGTTATTTTGAGGATAGAGAAGGTGTTAGTTTTTTCTTTATTTTGAGATAGCGAAGGTTGTTTTTTTGTTATATTGAGGATTTAGAGAAAGGTTGTTTTTTCTGTTATTTTGAGGATAGAGAAGGTTGTTTTTTCTGTGTTATATTGAGGATAGAGGAGGGTTTGTTTTTTCTTTATTTTGAGGATAGAGATGGTGTTTTTTCTTTATTTTGAGGATAGAGAGGTTGATTTTTTCTGTTATTTGAGGATAGAGAGGTTGTTTTTTCTGTTATTTTGAGGATTAGAGAAAGGTTGTTTTTTCTTCATATTGGGATAGGAGAAGGTTGTTTTATTCTGTTATATTGAGGATAGAGAAGGTTGTTTTTTCTTTATTTTGAGGATAGGGAAGGTTGTTTTTTTCTGTTTATGATTGAGGACTAGTGGAGGTTGTGTTTTCTGTTATTTTGAGGATAGAGAAGGTTGTTTTTTCTGTTATTTTGAGGATAGAGAAGGTTGTTTTTTCTGTTATTTTGAGGATAGAGAAGGTTGTTTTTTCTTTATTTTGAGGATAGAGAAGGTTGTTTTTTCTTTATTTTGAGGATAGAGAAGGTTGTTTTTTCTGTTCATAGTGAGGGATAGAGAAGGTTGTTTTTTCTGTTATTTGGAGGATAGTGAGGTTGTTTTTTCTGTTATTTATGAGGATAAGAGAAGGTTGTTTTTTCCTGTTATATTGAGATGAGAGAAGGTTTGTTTTTTTCTTTTATTTTAGGTGAGGGAAATGGGTGTTTTTTCTGATATATTGAGGATAGAGAAGGTTGTTTTTTCTGGTTATGTTTTGAGGATAGATGCAGGTTGTTTTTTCTGATATTTTGAGGATAGAAGAAGGTTTTTTTTTTTTTGTTATTTTGAGGATACGCGAAGGTTGTTTTTTATTTATTTTGAGGATAGAGAGGTTGTTTTGTTCTTTTATTTTTTGAGGATAGAGAATGGTTGTTTTTTCTTTCTTTTGAGGAATTGAGAAGGTTGTTTTTTTCTTTATATTGAGGATAGAGAAGTGGTTGTTTTTTCTGTTATTTTGGGATAGAGAAGGTTGTTTTTTCTTTATTTTATGAGGTAGAGAAGGTTGTGTGTTTTCTTTATTATGAGGAATAGAGAGGTGTTTGTCTGTTATTTTTGAGGATAGAGAAAGAAGGTTGATTTTCTGTTATTTGAGGATGGAGAAGGTTGTTTTTTCTTTATTTTGAGGATAGAGAAGGTTGTTGTTTTTTTTCTTTATATTGAGGTTAGAGAAGGTTGTTTTTTCTGTTATAATTGAGGATAGAGAAGGTTGTTTTTTGTTATTTTGAGGATAGAGACGGATTGTTTTTTCTTTATTTTGAGGATAGTGAAGGTGTTTTTTCTGTTTATTTTAGGATAGAGAAGGTTGTTTTTTCGTATTTTTGAGGATGAGAGAAGGTGTTTTTTCTGATATTTTGAGGATAGTGAAGGTTTTGTTTTTTCCGTTATTTTGAGGATAGAGAAGGTTGTTTATTCTTTTATTTTGAGGATAGGGCAAGGTTGTTTTTTCTTTTGATTTTGAGGATTGAGAGGTGGTTTTTTCTTTATATGAGGAATTAGAGACTGGTTGTTTTTTTTTATTTTGAGGAATTTTTTTTTTTAGGGGGGAGGAACAAAGGGGGGGGGTTGTTTTTTTCTGTTATATTGAGGATGAGATGGTTGTTTTTTTTTGTTATTTGAGGGATAGAGAAGGATTTGTTTTTTCCTTGATTTGAGGATAGAGTAGGTTCGTTTTTGTTTTTCTGTTATTTTGAGGATAGAGAGGTTGTTTTTTCTTTATTTTTGAGAGGCTAGGAAGGTTGTTTTTTCTTTAATTTTGTGGATAGAGAAGGTTGTTTTTCTTTTATTTTGAGGAGAGAGAAGGATTGTTTTTTTCTGTTATTTTGAGGATAGGAAGGTTGTTTTTCTTTATTTTGGGATTAGAGAAGGTTGTTTTTTTGTTATTTTGAGGATAGAGAAGGTTGTTTTTTTTTATTTGAGGATAGAGAGGTTGTTTTTTTCTGTTTATTTTGAGGATAGAGAAGTTGTTTTTTCTTTATTTGAAGGATATGAGAGGTGTTTTTTCTTCTTATTTGAGGATAGAGAAGGGTTGTTTTTCTTTTATTTAGGAGGATAGAGAAGGTTGGTTTTTCTTTTTTTGAGGATAGAGAAGGTTGTTTTTCTTTATTTTGAGGATAGTGGGGAAATAGGTGTTTTTTTACTGTTAATTTTGAGGATAGAGGGAAGGTGTTTTTTCTGTTAATTCTGAGGATAGAGAAGGTTGTTTTTTCTTTATTTTGAGGATAGAGAAGGTTGTTTTTTCTGTTATTTTGAGGATAGAGAAGGTTGTTTTTTCTTTATTTTGAGGATAGAGAAGGTTGTTTTTTTCTGTTATTTTGAGGATAGAGAAGGTTGTTTTTTCTTTATTTTGAGGATAGAGAAGGTTGTTTTTTCTTTTATTTTGAGGAGAGAGAAGATTGTTTTTTCTGTTATTTTGAGGTAGAGAGAAGGTTTTTTTTTCTGTTATATTGTGGATAGAGAAGGATGTTTTTTTTATGTTATATTGAGGGTAGGAGAAGGTTGTTTTTTCTGTTATTTTGAGGCTAGAGAGGTTGTTTTTTTGTTATTTTGAGATAGAGAAGGTTGTTTTTTCTTTATTTTGAGGCTTAGACTAGGTTGTTTTTTCATTATTTGGGTAGAGAAGGTTGTTTTTCTTTATTTTTTGAGGAACAGACAAGTTGTTTTTTTTCTGTTATATTGAGGTTAGAGAAGGTTGTTTTTTTTGTTATTTTGAGGATAGGGAAGGATTGTTTTTTTCTGTTTATATTGAGGTAGAGAAAGTTTGTTTTTATTCTGTTATTTTGAGGATGAGAAGGTTGTTTTTTTCTGTTTATTTTGAGGAAGAGGAGGTTGTTTTTTTCTGTTATTTTGAGGATAGAGAAGGTTGTTTTTTCTGTTATTTTGAGGATAGGAAGGTTGGTTTTTTTGTTATTTTGGATAGACAAGGTTGTTTTTTCTTAATTTTGAGGAGTAGAAAGGTTCGTTTTTTCTTTTATTTTTTGAGGATAGAGAAGATTGTTTTTTTTCTTTTTTTTTGAGGATAGACAAGGTTGTTTTTTTCTGTTATATTGAGGATAGAGAAGGTTTGTTTTTTCTGTTATTTTGAGGATAGAGTCAGGTTTGTTTTTTCTGGTAATGTTGAGGATAGAGAAGGTTGTTTTTTCTGTTATATGAGATAGAGAAGGTGTTTTTTTCTTTATTTGAGGATAGAGAGGAGTTTTTTTTCTTTTATTTTGAGGATAGAGAAGGTTGTTTTTTCTGTTATTTTTGAGGATAGACAAGGTTGTTTTTTTTTATATTGGGATAGAAAAGGTAGTTTTTTCGGTTATTTTGTGGAGGAGAAGGTTGTTTTTTTGTGATATTGAGGATAGAGAATGTAGTTTTTCTTTATTTTGAGGATAGGAAGGTTGTTTTTCTGTTATATTGAGGATTAGTGAAGGTTGTTTTTCTTTATTTAGAGGATTGAGAAGGTTGTTTTTTCTTTATTTTGAGGATAGAGAAGGTTGTTTTTTCTGTTATTTTGAGGAGAGAGAAGGTTGTTTTTTACTGTAATTTGAGGATAGAGAGGTTGTTTTTTCTGTTAATTTTTTGGATAGAGAAGATGTTTTTTTCTTTATTTTGAGGATAGCGAAGGTTTGTTTTTTCTGTTATATTGAGGATAGAGAAGGTTCGTTTTTTTGTTTATTTTGAGGATTGAGAAGGTTGTTTTTTCTTTATTTTTGAGGATAGAGAAGGTTGTTTTTTTCTGTTTATATTGAGGTTAGAGAAGGTTGTTTTTTTTGTTATTTGAGGATCTAGGAGAAGTGTTGTTTTTTTCTGTTATATGGGATAGAGAAGGTTTTTTTTTCTTTATTTTGAGGATAGAGACGGTTGTTTTTCTTGTTATTTTGAGGATTGTGAAGGTAGTTTATTCTTCTTTATTTTGAGGCATAGATAAGGTTGCTTTTTTCTGTTATATTGGAGGATTAGAGCAGGTTTGTTTGTTCTGTTATTTGAGGATAGAGAAGGTTGTTTTATTGTTTCTGTTATATTGAGGCTAGCGAAGGTTGTTTTTTCTTTATTTTGAGGATGAGAGGTTGTTTTTTACTATATTTTGGAGGATAGAGAAGGTCGGTTTTTACTGTTATTTTGAGGGATTAGAGAAGGTTGTTTTTTCTTTATTTTGAGGATAGAGAAGGTTGTTTTTTTTGTTTTTTGAGGTTAGAAGAAGTTGTTTTTTCTTTTTTTTGAGGATAGAGAAGGTTGTTTTTCTGTTTTTTTGAGGGATAGAGAAGGTTGTTTTTTTCTGGTTATTTTGAGGATTAGAGAAGGTTGTTTTTTTTTATTTGAGGATAGAGACGGTAGTTTTTTCTTTATTTTGTGGATAATGGAATAAGCACTCGTACGATTTATCTATATCCAGTCCCGTGTGTATGCAGTTTTTGAAACTTTGACACCCGGGTCCCGCCACTGGAAAACAACTGCCTACACATCTCAAAAAGCTGGAACGGGATTTAAAGTGCGCGCAAATGTTCATGCGTGCGTTCGCACACGGGACCTCGGTTTATAGTCTCATCGAGACTTGTGTGTGTGTGTGGGGTGGGGGGGCGGGGGGGGGGGGAGAAGAGCGCAGTTGGCACTGATGTTAAACTCAGGAGAAAAATCCTCTGAACGAATTGAACACGGGTCAGCAGCTGCCGAATACCTCACTCTGACCTCAAGTCTGTCTGTCCCGGAGCGGAGAATGAGACAAGAGTGGAGTTCATCCCCCAACATAGGCATGTGTACAACTTCAACAACACACACCGCTGTCTAAACACACAGAGAGAGAGAGAGAGAGTTGTGAGAGAGAGGAGCTGAGAGTAGAGAGACGAGAGAGAGATTGGATTGAGTGAGGCGGAGGAGAGAGGTGGGGGGTGGGGGTGGCACTCAGGGAGGTTACCCCTCAGTCTATCAAGCAGTCAAGCGTGGCCGGGTTTGCAAACACTTGTCTCCCCTTGGTCACGGATCAGTGGGGACAGAAAGTCAATATTGACCTGTCCGCCGGGGTGTTGTCTCCCTTCTCCCGCCTTCCTCTTCACCGCTACCAGTCTTTTATTTTTCCTTTGTCTGTCTGTTTGCCTGTCTTTTCCGTTCCCTGCTCCTTCCTGTCCTCTGTATATTCCTCTGTCTTTTCCGTTCTTGTCCTCTATCCTGTCTGTCTGTCTGTCTTTTCCTTTCTTGTCCTCTGTCCTGTCTGTCTGTCTGTCTGTCTGTCCCGGCAGTTCCTTAGGAACTAGTTCCCCACAGTGGCAACAGAGACAGATGACTGTAGAGAAGTGGACAGGGTAGTGGTGTGGAATGGCGGTGTGTGCCATGGTCATGTCGTCAGGATGATTCTGGCATTCCTTCGCTAGAGCTCCGAGGTTCATCAAGGGGGAAATTTTGCCTATGCCATCGGTCCTCCCCTCCCCCACCATTAAGGTAGCCGTTTTCGATTTCGGGGATGATGTCAAACCATAACACTTGTGTGTATGCGTGAATTTTTTTTTTTAATTGTCATCCGTTCCCACCTGCACTCAATAGCCTACTTTTCGAACGGCGGAACATGTTTTAAAAGAATGCGCAAGATGTTCTGAGTGCATTTGCAGATGGGGCCTCGGTTTATAGTCTCATCTGAAGGAGGGGAGTGGAGTAGGCACTGACGTTAACTCCCCTCTAAGGGGCCCAAAGCTGGGATCGATCCCGGGCAGTCAGATCCCAAGCACAACACTTTGATCACAAGGCTGCCTGGTCCCCTCCCCGTTAGCGCTATCAAAACAAAGTGAAGGAAACAAAGCTAGGAACTGCCTTTGTCAGAAGACATCAACTACTTGCTTCTCTTTGCGCTAACAGGAAGACTGTGGCGCTCTGAATGTCATACGCCTGATATTGGGCCACTGGAAGGTGAAGTTCTGTAGCAGATAGCGGGCAGCTAGTGGTTCAGTGTACTACTCCTACCTGATCACTTGGGTTGGTTTACCAGTGCACTTCTGCTTATCCAAGTCTGGGAGTGGGCGTGTAAGTTAGTGATGATGCCAGGGACCGTGACCCTTGTCAGTATATACACGGCATTGATGGCGTTGATCAAGCATGCATGCAGTCAGTATATACACGGCATTGATGGCGTTGATCAGCATGCATGTAGTCAGTATATACACGGCATTGATGTCGTTGATCAAGCATGCATGTGCTCTGACTTGTCCCTGATTTGCCTCCCTTAGCCTTCGGTTATGGTGGAATCCCATGCAGGAAGGCGACATGTTGATGCCTGCAGACTGTCCCATAACCTGTGTGGTCGTTGGGGAATGAGGTGTCAGAGACCTCTATATCTAAACAACACTTCTTCAAGTTTTCTGCTTAATAGCTTTGGTGTTTCACAAGGATCAGTGCTTGGTCCCTTGTTGTTTCTTCTGTATATAAATGACCTGCCATTGAGTATAAATGTACAAAATGAACTATTTGCAGATGATACAACTCTTGATACTAGCCACAAAAACCCTCTCCAAGTATGTCAAAGTTTACAAGAGAATATCAACATAGTTGTCGACTGGACACAAATGAACCACATGGCCCTTCATCCAGGTAAAACAAAATTCATGCTGTTATCAACAAGACAAAACGTCAAAATCTTAACATAAACTTACCTTCTATTTATGTCAACAGTGTTAAAATTGAAGAAGTTTCTAGTCACAAAATTTTGGGGGTAACCATCGATAATAATTTGTCTTGGTCTGTACATGTACGTAATCTAACAAAGAAAATTGCCTCCAAAACTTACCAGTTAAATAAGATCAAACACTTTCTGAATCTGCATGCGAGAAAAAAAATTTTTTTATTCATTTATT
The DNA here is from genome assembly GCA_028751875.1 of Rapana venosa. Taxonomy (NCBI): domain Eukaryota; kingdom Metazoa; phylum Mollusca; class Gastropoda; order Neogastropoda; family Muricidae; genus Rapana; species Rapana venosa. Next base: position 83,896,364 of record CM054138.1, on the reverse strand, counting down.
CAGTCTACTGTGGATTATGCATCTACATTGTGGGATTTAGCCAGTAATAACCTATTCAAACCATTAATCAGTATACACAAACGAGCTGTCAAAATAGTAATAGGTAAGTCATCTTCATTAACATTTTCCGATTACAAAATGTCAACATCCTTCCTCTCAAAAACAAGATTGCTATTTAATAAAAGGTGTACTAATGCATAAAATTCTTCATGGTTGTGCCCCATCTTCCTTGAGCAGCATGTTCAGCGAAACAACTTTCGACACCACATAAAATTAATCTTCCTTTAGCGTATATACTCTATTTAAATCAAGTCTAGTTTATAGTGGGGAGCTGGTTTTGGAATAGCTCCCAACCTTTCTAAAAAAAGAAAACAAAGTTTCAAGATTTAAAAGTCTGTTCTATGATTTTCTGATAACTTCATAAAATGTCACACTGTTTACACCGCAAATGTTTTTGATCAAACCGCTAGTAGTTTCAGTCACATAAGTTGTCTCCCCGGATGGTATAGTTAGTTTTGTTATATGCATTCCTATTAAAATTTTTGTTTGTTTTCCATCATTTCTATGTATATCTTAACTCTCTCTCTCTCTCTCTCATCTCTCTCTCTCTCTCTTTATACCCCCTTTCTCTTTTCCTTGTTTTATTGTGTGAGTACCGGGTATTGAGTTTATTTCATTATCATGACATATAACCTGCATGAGTATAATCAAATAAGGGTTGACGGTGATCGTGCACTGTTTTGAGAATTATATATATATTTAGTGTTATCCCTGAAACACACACACACACACACACACACACTCTCTCTCTCTCTTTTCTCTCTGCTATTTTTTTTTTTTTTTTTTTTTTAAATTGTTTTTGTTTGTTTGTTTGTTTGTTTTTTTGTGGGTTCTTATGGTGTTTTTTTCATTTGTTTGTTTGTTGTTGTTGTTTTTTTCTTGTTTTTTGTTTGTTTATTTGGAAGGGTGTTTTTGTCTGCTTTTTGGTTGTTGTAGTTGTCTTTTTTTGTGGTGGTGGTGGTGGGGGGAAGGGGGGGGGGGGGGGTTCTGGGGGTTATGTTTTGTCTTTTGCTCGTCTGGGGTTGTTTGTTTGTTTGTATGTTTGTTTGTTTTTTTCTTCTTCTCTCTTTTTTCTTTAAAAAAAAGTTTTTTTCCTTTGCTTCTTCTGCTTGAAAGTATGAGTACTGAGTGCATTTTTAAATGTGACCCCATGGGCGGGGACTGGATGTAAAAAAGCACATGAATACTTATTCATTATCCTGGAAAAAAATATTTTGTTTTCTATTACTTACAATGTGTAGATGTTCTTTTTTAGACTTTATTGGCTTTTTCCCCCTCTTTATTATGTGAGTGTATGGGTATTGCACTTATTTTATTACCATGACATTCAATTTGCAGGAGCATAATTAAAAAGTGTTTGTGTTGATCGTGTGCTATGTGAGTATTACATATTTAGTATTATCCCTGAAACACCCCCACCCCACCCACACCCCCCACCACACGCTCAAACAAACACAAACACACACACACACACACACACACACACAACACACACACACAAAACACACACACACACACACTTTACTCACTCACCCACTCACCCACTCATATTTCTCTCCCTCAACGACTGATTAGTTTTAAATTTCTTCTTGGTTTGTTTCTTGTTTTTATTGTGTGGATGTATGGGTATTAAATTTATTTTTATCATGACATATAATTTGAAACGAGTATAATCTAAAATGAGTGTTGATGGGATGACATACTGTTTTGGGATTTATATATTGGATATTATCTCTGAAATACACACACACACACTCTCTGTCTGTCTGTCTCTGTCTCTCTCTCTCTCTCTCACCTTTTATCGTCCTGCTTATAGTCATAGTATATCCTGATGAAGGATTCATATTTTTATTTTCAATACTTTATTGGACTTGCCTCTGTACTTAAGTTTTAATGAGTGCCCTATTTCAATATCGTATAATTATGTACAACAAGTATGTGTACCATTTGACAATGTGTAGATGTTTTTCTTTATGACTTATTAAGTTTGGTTGTGTTATTTTTCTTGGCTTTGTTGTTGTTCTTGTTCTTGTTGTTGTTGTTTGTCTGTTTTTCTCTTCTTTATCATCTTTTGTTGGTTTGGTTTTTTCTTCTCTTTTGTTTGTTTGTTGGTTTTTGGGTTTCGGTTTTTTGGGGGGTGGGGGTAGGGGTGGGTATTTTTAGGATTTTCTTTTAATTGCTTGCTTGGGAGGGGGGGGGAGGGTTGTTGGGGGGGGGGGGGAGGGTTGTTGGGGGGGAGCTGTTTTGAAAAGGGTTATTTTCCCCTTGTTTTTATTGTGAGACTGTATAAGTATTGGGTTATTATTATTAAGATGTATCCCTAAGGGCGGGGACTGGATGTAAAAAGCACATGTGTGCTTATTCATTATCCTCGAAATAAAAGAATTTGTCATTGTCATTGTCATTGTCATTGTCATTTGTCTCTCTCTCTCTCTCTCTCTCTCTCTCTCTTTCTCTCTCTCTCTCTTTGGTGTATTCTATATCTTGCTTTCTTTTCAGTGTGTGTGTGTGTGTGTGTGTGTGTGTGTGTGTGTGTGTGCGCGCGCACGCGCGCACACGTATGTGTGTGTATTGTTTTCTATGCAATTCTGTCATTATGCACTTAAAAAAAATATTTAGCTCCTCTTTTTTTTCCGAGGGCTGGATGTAAAAAAGCAATGTAATGCTTAATCTATTACCCTCTGAAAAAAAAAAATTTCAACTTCTCCAGGGGCCAGCTTATTGAGGGCGGCGCCCATCTCCTCTCCCTCGCTGCTTTACCTTCCTTGACCCTAATTAGGGCAGGTAGCTAAATAACAAGTGGGCAAAGTGGGGCACTGCACTGAAGTCTTCGTACATAGATTTTTTGTTTTGGTGTGCATTTTTATTGTTTGTTGTTGTTCTTTTTTTTGGTGCCCGGAGGGCTTGTTGTAAAAAAAAAGTATGTTTGCTTATGCCATTATGCCATGACCCTCTTTAAATAAAACCAATTCAATTCAATTCAATTCAATTACCATTGAGCTATCTCGTCACCTCATTGTATTGTATACTACATTAAGTCACCACAGATTTCTCTGTGTGAAATTCGGCCTGCACTCCCGGGGAGAGCGTGTCGCCACAAGAGCAGCGCCACCACTTCAGCTGTCAGCAGAGAAGACGGCCTGAGGACAGCGATCGTCCTCCCCACTCCTACCGTGGTGTGGGGGGTCCAGGCCTGTCTGTGTCCCTCCACCTGTCCTCCGCATGTCGGTCAGCAAAACACAGGGCAGGAGAGGGGGGGGGGGGGGGGGAGGGAGGAGGGGCCTCTACTTGCTCCCGCCATGTTATCACAACAATCCGACCCCCACCCCCCCCCCCCCCCCCCCCCCCACCCACCCCACACCCAGAAGATTACAGAGATCTTGCAGCCAGAGCATTGTCGTCACTTCTTGTACCGTTACACGCTAGCTACACTCCGCCTTGGACAGTGGCGCGGGGAGGGGAAGGGGAGGGGGGTATGGGCGGCGTGTGATCTGGCTGTCTCTAATCGCCTCATAACTACACTCACACAACTTTACCTTTCTGCCTAGGGCGCCTTGTCTTTTGAAGTGGCGCACAGCTGTCTACACCCTCAGACCACGAGAGAGAGAGAGAGAGAGAGAGAGGAGAGAGAGAGAGAGAAAAAGAGAACTCGAACTCGAACTCGAATATTTTAATGAGGGTAATTGGATAAGCCAGAGGTTCTTTACACCAGGCCCTCTTGGCAAAAGTGAAACAAACATGAATAAACCAATGAATCAACAAACAAAATAGTGAGAGAGAGAGAGAGAGAGAGAGAGAGAGAGAGAGAGAGAGAGAGAGAAGAAGAGGATGAGAGAGAGAGAGAAGAGGAGAGGAGAGGAAACCTGTGGTGATCTGCCTCCTTGTCATTAGCCAGTACAGAGCACAGCACAGCACAGCACAGCAGAGGGTGTGGAGGACGATGCTCGGCTGAAGCAGCACACCTTCCTTCACCTGTCCACGGCTGAATGTCTGAGAGCCTTGTTTTTTTTTGTTTTGTTTTTGTTTAATGTCCATTCACTACTTGGTGATGTCTGAGAGCCTCCCTTAGTCTATGGTTGGTCTGCAAACAGCTGGATTATTGAATGATCCCAGCCATTAGCCCGCCCCCTTCCTCCCCTCACTACCCCCCTCTCCCTCCCCCTCTTGCCATTGCAGTGATGAGAGGGAGCCAGACTTCCAACCCCCCCCCCCCCTCCCCAGACTGCCTCCCCTCCCCCCCCCCCCCCCCCCCCCCTCTGTTATCAGGCCACAGCTTCCTTCACTGGAGTAGCAGGCAGGCTAGTTCCAAGCTAGGCTAGACCAGGCCTCTCTTCCCTCCACCCTCCTGACTTCACTCTCAGGGGGAAGAAAGCTGGCAACTCCCCCTCCCCTCCTGGTGTGGGGGTTGTGGTGGGAAGAAGAGGGTGGTGGGTGGGGGTGGGGGGGTGTTCGTGGGTGGGGGCAAGAGGGGGTGGGGGGTGGGGTGTCAGGTAGACATCAGGCTGTCTGCATGGACTGGGGATGGGTCAGGTGATGGGGATTGAACTGCGTTGAGGCACCCCCACTTCTGAGAGAGGGCAGGCAGAGGTGGGGGGGGGGGGGGGGGGGGGGGGAATCCTTTTCTAGGCAGGAGTAAGGCATTGAACGTGGTTACCAAGTGAATGGAAGGTGGCAGGATGGTTAAGACGTTCGCCTGCCAACAAGTAAACGTGATGTTCTGGGTTCGATTCCCAGCCTCGCCCTTTCTTCCCAGTTTGACGAAAAAATCGAACAGAATGTCAAAGTCCTTCGGATGAGACTATAAGCCGAGACCCGTGTTCGAACGCATGCAGAACATCTTGCGCACACGTTAAATCCTGTTCCGCTTTTCGGAAGAGAAGGTCATTGTGTGCCGGTGGAAACAGATGGCAAAATTTACAAAATCGCATACACACGGGGACTGGATGTAAAAAAAGCACATGAGTGCTTATTTCATTATCCTCGATATAAAAGAATAAATAAATAAATGGCTGACCGTTTGCGCGCCTTGGCTTCAGTACAGTCCCCCGCTGTCATTAGGTACCTGCCCTCTTTTAGGTCAGGGAAGGTAAAGCAGCGAGGGAGAGGAGATGGGCGCCGCCCTCAACATGCTGGCCCCTGGAGAAGCTGAGGCCTCTGACATCTCGCTCCCCAAGGACCGGTTATGGGAACACCTTTACCATGACCTTTAAGCTTTAATGAAGCCATTTAAGAGACATGGATAGATGCGCGACAACAATTATGAACCAGCACGTCAGGTTTCAGCTAGGTGTGGACATGGGTCAGAGTATATCGGTCAGCTCATTTAACGTGAGAGGGGAAAAAACCACCCACTGATCATCCTCAAATGAAACTAATGGTGTGGGGTTTTCACACCAACCTTCCTCACTGCGCGCGTGGCGAGAAAAAAAAAAAGGTCAATGTCATTGTGACGTCACGGCGCCCTGTCGCGCCACCTAGCCGAGCCTGGGGTGATTATCTGCCCCTGATATCTGTGGGGCTGTCAGTCAGGGAGCTGTAGGGAGTAGTAGTAGTAGTGGTAGTGGTAGCAGTAGTAGTAGTAGTAGTAGTAGTAGTGGTAGTAGTAGTGGTAGTAGTAGTAGTAGTAGTAGTAGTAGTAGTAGTAGTGGTAGCAGTAGTAGTAGTAGTAGTAGTAGTAGTAGTAGTGGTAGCAGTAGTAGTAGTAGTAGTAGTAGTATGTAGTTTAGTAGTAGTAGTAGTAGTAGCGTAGTAGTAGTAGTAGTAGTAGTAGTAGTGTAGTAGTATGGTAGTAGTAGTAGTAGTGTAGAGGTTAGTGTATAGATAGTAGTTAGTAGTAGTTAGTAGTAGATGGTAAGTAGTAGTAGTAGT
>CM054138.1:83872936-83885436 GCA_028751875.1 Rapana venosa | reverse complement strand
GGAGTGGCACTGATGTCAACGCCAGGGGCAAAGCTCTCTTCAGGGGTGTCTCCATGATGGCTGCAACCCGGGCCGACAGGTCGACAGTTGAAGGCTCTAACCAGGAGCCCCCCCCCCCCTCCCCCCTTATCAAGGGGGTGGGTGGTTGATGGTACAGTCCCCTCATCCCCTTATCAAGGGGGTGGGTGGTTGATGGTACAGTCCCTAAAGCGGACAGCTCCACTGGGACTGTAATACACTCAACCTCCCCCCTCCCCACGTGTGTCATGGATAGGCACCTACGTGATGGCACCGGGCACACAGTCATGCTTGTTACCCTTGCAGACAGGCAGGCAGACAGGCAGACAAGCAGGTAGGCAGGCAGATAGGCAGGCAGGCAGACAGGCAGGCAGGCAGGCAGGTAGACAGGCAGACAGGTAGGCAGGCAGGCAGGCAGGTAGACAGGCAGACAGGCAGGCAGGCAGGCAGGTAGACAGGCAGACAGGTAGACAGGCAGGCAGGCAGACAGGCAGGCAGGTAGGCAGGCAGGCAGGCAGGCAGGCAGGCAAGAAGACACGCTAACATGCATGCACCGACGCATGTACGATCACTGATTCATCTACGCCTTTTGCACCCACAAACATAACACAACCTGAAATAATGTAAAACAAAATGAAACCAAAAACACTAAACTAAACTAAAGAAGAACAGACTCGAATAGAAAAAGATCAAATAGAATAGAATAGAAGAGAATAAAATAAGATAAGATTAAATGAAACCAACTAGAACACAACAGGATCACTTGAAGTAACGGGATGGAAGAAGCGAACAGAGCAGGCACTCTATCCAAAGGGAGAGAAAAGAGTCGGACCATAAAAATGACGTGGCATCTGGGCAGAGACGATGACGTAAAGACACCTGAATGACGTACACCCAGCTGATGACGTCATTTTACTACCCAGTCCATTGAAGGAGAATTTCTGCAGCTTTGTGTTCAGTGTTCTATGGGAGTTTAAAGGCGTTAGTGCTTCGTTTATATATAAAAAAGAAAAAACAGAAAATAACAAACAAGCAAACAAACAAAGCAAGCAAACACAAACTGAAAGCAGAAAATGTCCATTTCAGTCTCTCAGATTCACTTTCTGATCATGGAAAGTTTCAAAAATGGCATGTTTAAAACTGACTCCCCCCTCCTCTCCCCCCCCCCCCCCCCCTTTTTTTTTTATCAGACTATCTACATGTACACATCAACATGGTCAGTTTTGGCAAGTTGAATTAAAAAAAGATAATAATAATAATGAATAGCATTTATATAGCACATTTCTCAAAGCAATGACTCAATGCGCTTTCATACCATGCACATTTATACACATGCACACACAGCACATAATAATAACAACAACAACAACAATGATAATGAGCATTTCTAAATCGCAAATAAATTTACCAGAGATACCTATCGCACTGTAGAGGCACACACTTGCGTCCGGGCACACACTAGCAGGGCAATTAACAGTACACTCAGAGAAAAGGCACTAGCAATAACATAACTAACAAACAACATAACCAACATCTAGCTTATATCATGACGAATAATGATGATGATGATGATGATGATGATGATGATGATATTAATAATAATAATAATAATAATAATAATAATGATGATGATGATGACATAATAATAATAATAATAATAATAATAATAATAATAATAATAATAATAATAATAATAATAATAAGTCAACAACTAGACTATAGTTATTGTTTAACTCGCCACTCTCATTCAATACTTTGTTTTGTCTCGTTTGGTAAGAAAGTTGTAATAATTTGTTTAATTATGTTGTAGAAGAAAACGGGAGGGGTGGGTGGTGGTGGTGGGGGAGGGGGGGGGGAAGCAGGAGGGAAGAGAGGAGGGAGGGGGGGGGGGGGGGGAGAGGAGACAGAAATCTGAAAGACTGGACGAACAGTGGGTGAGGGAGACAGGGAGGGGGGTAGGGTAGCTACCCTAGACGACGTCTGCTCCAGATGGGAGCGATAGGCATGATAGGCATCGGTCAGTCCTCTGGCGGAGGGTTTAACCCCCTCCCCTCCCCTACCCTCCTCCTCCCCCTCCCCCACGCCTCATTAAGTTAGAGTTGGGGTCAGTCCAGGAGGAGATCACTCAGTCGTCTGGTTTAAATAGTTGGGTTTTTTTATATATTCAGAAATGAGTAATAGCATTGAAAACAAACAGCATTTTGGAATCATAGCAACAACAACTTGTAGCTTATGGTGTGCTCAATTAAACAATGAAGATTAACATGAACATAACGGCTGCTGAGCTGCAAAATGTAAACTAACAACAAGAAACATTTTCACCGATTGCAATCTTTGCTAATGTAAGAAAAAAGGAAAACAACTCAAAGAAACATCAATTTGTAGAGTAAACACACGTAAAAACAGTCTGCTGCAGACGACCTAACAGTCTCCCGGTTTCCAGTCTCCAGGTTTCCAGGCTTCAGGTGCCGACAGGTGTGTAGAGCCCTGTGTCGTGTTATTTTAAAGTCGTAAAACTGCCATAGTACATTTGAGGCTTTCACTTGCAGTTGTTAGATCTGCAGAGTGACATTTCTTGTTACTGATTTCTTTTTTTTATCAGATCATTATTTTCTCACGTCATAAAAACTCCGGCACGAGACAGAGGGTGGCAGGACGGTTAAGACGTTCAACTGCCCAACAAGTAACCAGTGAGGTTCTGGGTTCCATTCCCAACCTTGCCCCTTCTTCCCAGTTTAACGAGAAAATCAAAATGAATGTCAAAGTCCTTCGGATGAGGCTATAAACCGAGGCCTCGTGTGCGAACGCACGCAGAAAATTTTGTGCACATGTCAAAAACTCGTTCCGCCTTTCGAATCAGTCGGCTATGTTATGCCACTTGGGCGTATGGCAATTTAAAAAAACAACAACAACGCATGCACACAGGTGTCGTGTTTAGACACCAGCCCCGACATCGGAATACAGCTACCTAAAAGGGAGCGGGAGCGGGGGGGGTGGTAGGAGGGGGGGAGGGGGGAAGGGAGGGGGGGGGGGGGGGGAGGGAGAGACGGTGGCATGCCCAAAAGTCTCACCCTTGATGAACCTCGAAGCTCTAGCGTAATGCCCGGTCCTACTGGCATGCAATGGCCTATTCTTGAGAAAGGCAGAGGGGGTTTAAAATTAACATGTGCGTAAGATGATCTGCGTGTGTTTGCACACGAGACCTTGGCTTATAGTCACATCAAGAGGACATTGGGGGGAGTGGAGTGGGTACTGATGCTACCCAGGGGGAGAATCCTATCAAACGGGTGCAGCCTGGTGGAGGCTCAAACTCAGACCATGAGATCGGGAGCTCAACACTCTAGCCGCTAGGCTACCCCCTCCCCCATTAATAATAATAATAACGAATAATAATAATAATAAGAAATAATAAAATAATAATATAATAATAATGATAATGATGAAATAATAAAATAATAATAATAATAATACTATAATAATAATAACTGAATGGCAGTTAGGATGCTCAAGCTTTACATCTGAAGTGTTACAGGATCAAATATGATTTGATAAAACAAAAGAAAACAGAAAGAAAAGATGACGACGTGAAGACGGGGGAGGAGAGAAGGTGAGCATAGAAGAAAAGAACAAGAAGAAGAAGAAGAAATAGAAAGAAGAGACAAGAAGAAGAAGAAGAAGAGAAGAAGAAGAAGAAGAAGTAAGAAGAAGAAGAAGAAGAAAAAGAAGAAGAAGAGGGGAGATGAGATAAGAAGAAGAAGAAAAAAGAAGAAGAAGAAGAAGAAGAAAGAAGAAGAAGAAGAATAAGAAAAAAAGAGAAGAGCGAGGTAGTTGAGAGGAGGAGGAGGAGACAGAGAAGAAGAAGAAGAAAAAGAAGAAGAAGAAGAGAAGAAGAAGAAGAAGAAGAAGAAAAAAAGAAGAACAAGAACAAGAACAAGAAAAACAACAACAACAACACCAACAACAACAAAACAACAACAACACAGTACTTCATGCGTAAAAATCGAAAGTAGAGTGCACTGGAAAAGTGGCGAGGATAATTACCAAGCCATGACGTGCGTTGGAAGGAAGAGGTGTCAGTAGTTGACAGTGCCATCAGTGCCCGACACTATCCCTGATCACTGACACTGGTGTCAACACATCCTCCTGACCCTGACACCCCTGACTGAAGGAGGCCATCAGCAAAGCCAGGCCGGGCGTTCTTCCACCTGAAGGGTTTGCTGACTTCCTTATCCCCACCCCCTGATGATGGTGATGATGATGGTGGTGATGGTGAGGGTGGTAATGGTGGTGAGGGTGATGATGGTGATGGTGAGGGTGATGATGGTGATGATGGTGGTGATGGTGAGGGTGGTATGGGTGAGGGTGATGAGGGTGAGGGTGAGGTGATGATGGTGATGATGGTGGTGATGGTGAGGTGGTGATGGTGAGGGTGATGCGATGATGGTGATGGTGAACTGGTGTGTAAGTGAGTGAGGTGGTGAGTGAGTGTGTGTGTGGTGTGTGTGTTGTGTGCGTGTGCGTGTGTGTGTGTGTGTGTGTGTGTGTGTGTGTGTGTGTGTGTGTGTGTGTGTGTGTGTGTGTGTGTGTGAGTGCGTGTGTGTGATTCAGATAAAGAATTATATTAATTGCCTAACAGTCACGTAATTTTTTTTTTATACAACAATAACAAATTTCAATTACAATCATCGATTGACACACACACAAATATATATATATTATATATATATATATATATATATATATATATATATATATATATATATAATATATATATATATATATATATATATATAAATATATATAATACACACACACACAGAAAAAGAGAGAGAGAGAGAGAGAGAGAGAGAGAGGAGAGAGAGAGAGTGAGAGAGAGAGAGAGAGAGGAGAGAGAGAGAGAGAGAGAGAGAGAGAATGTGTGTGTGTTCGTTGGCTCTTGTAAATAACGTTTCTTCATTATAAGTGATAATAGACGCGGGGGGGGGGGTGGGAGTGTTTGGGAGAGAGAGAGAGAGAGAGAGAGAGAGAGAGGGAGGGGAGGAGAGAGAGGGAGAGAGGGAGAGAGAGGGGGGGGAGGGAGAGAGGAGAGAGAGAGAGAGAGAGAGAGAGAGAGAGAGAGGGAGAGAGAGAGAACTCTGAACTCTGAACGTGTTTAATATGTACATTGGCCTTAGGCAACAATACACGGAGTTTGGGGGAAGGAGGGGAATCAACATACTGGTATATACAGTACCAAAGTATATGGAAGAAAAGAAAACAAACAAACCAACAACCGATTAAAGTGAATCGTGACTACAGTGATCAAGTCTTGGACTATGAACTAGATAAACAATGCTATTTGACTGCGTAAATATTTATAACACAATATATATTAAAATTGGTATAAATAAAAATGTAATATTTAAACTCAGGTTGATAGAAACAATATTTGTAGAGACATATCTTATTTGACACACGTATCAATTAAGTCACATTATGACACAACAATTTCTTCCTTCTATTCATGAGGAATGGAATATGTATCTGGATAGATAATGACGTGTTTCCTTTTGATTTCCCGAGTGCTTGATATTGGTAATCAAAAATTCATTTAAAAATACCCCTTAATCGGAGTAATTGAGCATTCAAACAAAAAAATGGGCTTTTTTTTAATTTTTGTTTTACAAAACGGCAAATTTTTTTTCTTTTTTTTTTGACTTACTACAAACTTGTTTTTAAGGGTAAAACACTAAACCTCTTGATAATAGAACTAAAAACAATATGGTTTTTGAGTTAATGTAGTTTTCATTTTAAAAAATTATTTTTAAATGATCTATAGTGTTCATATCGAAGAGAGAGAGGGAGGAGGAAAGAGAGAAAAGGAGAGAGAAGAGAGAGAAGGGAGAGGGAGAGAGAGAGAGAGTTTCGGATTCGGAATGTTTATTCATGAAAAAGGCATTGCCCCAAATGAAGGGGAGAGTACACAGGTAATTTAATAAAAATCACTCAACATCAACACATTAAAAACTTAACTAGTCAGCATGATCGTAATTTGAATGCCTTATAAAATAGATCGATACATTTAAAATATTTTCGTTCATAGGACAAAAGTAACACAACGAAATGGCAAGGGTATTTGTAAAATTTCAATGGTATATACCGTACTTTAGCTTTGAGAATCGGGCAACCAACATGAAATGTATTTTATCCTCTTTTCCCGTTTTAAACAAGGACAAGCAAATCCAATTCAAAATTGTTTTGTAGCGTTTTTGGTGTGTCAATTTCTGAAAATGCCAAAAAAAAACTGGTATTATAAATTTCAAATGTTTGTCTAGATCCATTTCAAAATTTTTTTCCGGTCATAAACCCGCAAAAAGTTTATAGATCTAAACCTCTCCTGTTTTTAAACGTGGAAGTCCCTTTTGCCTCTGCTTAAATCAATCTTTTTTTAAACTTTAAAAAAAACCTTTAATTTTTTGAACACCTCCATTTTCCCACACTCCCCAAAAACCTTTTTCATATAATCACAACGAATTTTTGACCCCATTTTTTTTCCCCTTTTACTCCAACTCATATAGATTTTAAAGTTTCTTTGGAATCTAACATCCCCCCATCATTAATTTTAACCAAAAACGAATACAGCGTATAACAGAGTACATAAATAGGTACTGTTGTTTTCCCCATAAACGAAGTCATTTGGGTTCCCCTTTCAACCCCAAAACTTTTTAATGAAAAACAAATGTACTTTTTCACCGACGGTGGTTTACCCAGCCCCAAATTTTCTCCCCCATAAAAAGCATAGGTGCACCTGTGAATAAAAACATTTTTAAAAAACAATTCAAAGCTGCTTTATTCGGGGACGAAGTTTTTCAGATGCATATGACGCTTTCTTGGCTTTACTACTAAGGTCGTTATATGCTAATGTGAAGCAAGTCTTTAGAAAAAAAAATTACCTAAATATTTGTTGCTTTTACCCAGGCATTTCAACACCATTGTTTTTCCCATTTTTCCCCTTGCTGAGAGAGGGCCCACCTTTTCTAAATACAATTTTTTTACTTTTATCTAATTTCCTCAAACCATAAAAATGTGCTGCTTTTTGTAAACTATTTAGTTGCTTTTTTGAAAAACCAAATAACTTTTTCAGCTAAAAAAACTAATCATCTGCAAAAGAAAAATGAAGAGTTCAAGAAAATCGTTTTTAAAAAAACCCCATGTTTCCTTTTTTTAATAACCCGTACAATCCTTGATGAAAAAGGAAAATAAAATTTGGGACTAAAAACGTCCCCTTGTTTACCCATAAGTACAATGATTAAATCTGCATTTTTAAACCCACATCTAAATTTAACTTTAACACTATGTACATATTTTTGTTTCAGTTAAACTTTTTTACCCTTTTCTTTTTTTTATGAGAATTCCCAAAAGAATACCCCATTTAAAGAAATAAAAAGCCTTCTCAAATTATAAAGGCTACATATAATTTTCCGTTCAAGAGAATTTTTTTTTGAACAAAAGACAACAAAAGGAAATGTGTCAGTTTTGAATAATTCTTTTAAAACCGCTTGATGTTCCCCTGATATTGTTTTCCTAACCCATTCTTGTAAACGATCGTTTTTTTACTATAAACTTTTACTAATGTCACTTAAAGTAATCCCTCTATAATTTTTAGGGTTTTTTTATCACTTTTTTGAAAAAGGAAAGAACAATGCCTTCTTCCATTTTTGTGGAAAAACACCTTTTTGAAAAAAAGCTTTAAAAAAAAAACAATACAAGAATTAATAACATTTCACCTGCTTTTTTAAACAATTCCCCAAATAACCCCATCTGGCCCCAGTGCTTTTCGGTTTTTTCCGTTTTTAAAATGCAAACAGACCTCTTCTTTTAAAAAGGGTGGGTTTAAAAAATAGTATCGGGTCATCAGATTTAAATGATCTTCTTATGTGTTCCTTTTCAAGTAGTTTTTTTGAAATGATGATACCTTTCCCTCAACTGTAATATTATTACTAACAAATTTTTTTTTTAAATAAAACTTTGCCACATTCGCCCAGAACGTTTTTTGTCTCGAACTGTACAAGGCTTATCTAAAAAGCATTATTATGTTGTTTTTTTTTGATTTTAAAAATGTGTTTTACCTTTTCTTGCAACGAAAAAAATCGGGCGGCTATAGCAACTTGACTGTCCAGTACTTTAAAGAGTTTAGTAAGTTTTTCTGGCCATTTATTCACTTCACACCTCATCCATCTGTCGGTCTGTCTTTTTGAGAGGGGAAGAGAGAGAACTCAACTCGAATGAACCGAACTCAATGATTTTTCACAAAGGGGCCCTTGGGCCCCATACATAAAGGGGGTTCCCAAAATTGCTTATATTTTGGTTAAAAATAAAATAAAAAAAACCACACACACACAACACACCACCACCACAGCAACTGTTACTGTATAAAAAAAGGGTCAGCTACAAAAATATCACTTGGGATAACATTTCTTTTCTGAAAGCTCTACACAAAAAAAAAGTAGGCTGGCAAAACCTCAGGATGATTTGATCCCGGAGTAAACAAGTTAAATAAATTAGGGTCTTATATTTAAAAGGGAGTAGTTCTGCCCAAATCCTAAATACGGACAGACAACACAAAATGTCTTCATCCCCCGGTGCTTGTTTACATAATGGGCTAGCAGCCCGAGGTCGTCAAATATATGTTCTCTGTATCGAAATTTATGCATTATATTGATACACCAATCTAAACTTAGACATAATTTTTTTTTTAGAGAGAGAGAGGAGGAGGAAAAGAGAGAGGGGAAGGAGAAGAGGAGAGAGGAAGAGAGGAGAGAGAGGAGAGGAGGGGGAGGAGGAGAGAGAGAAGAGAGGGGAGAGGAGGAGAAGAGAGAGAGAGAGAGAGGAGAAAAGAGAGAAGAGGGTACGGAAGAAGTGGTCGGCAGACCCCGCTATGACGGTGTGTTATGGGTGGGGTCATGCCCAACTCCCTCCCTTTTTCCTTGCGGGCGATATTTGAGGCGAGGACCGGCACCTACTACACACACTACACACAACACTCCCACACAACACACACAACACACAAAACAACACAACACACACACACACACAAAAAACACACCACAACAAAACCCCACACCACAGACCACCACCCCACCCCAACACACACACACACACACACCACAGACACACACACAGACACACCGAACAAAACACACCACAGACCACACCAGACACACAACACAGACACCACAGACCACACAACCAAAACATACAACACACCAAAAATCCCCCACACACCCACAACCCACACACCCCACTCCCCCACACCAACACAAACCCCACAACAAACACACACAAAACCCAACACAACCACACACAACACACAACCACAACACACACACACCACACATACCCACAACCCAACACACAACCACACCCACCAACCACACACCAACACACACACACAACCACAACACACACACACACCCCACACACACACAACCACAACCACACCACACACCAACACACACATACCACACCACACAACACACACACACACACAAACCCCACACAACACACACACACACCAAAAACCCCACAACAACACAAAAACAACACAACAAAACACACCCACAACACAACACCACAACACACACAACACACCACCAAACACACACACACACACAACAACCCCAACACAAAAAACACTTAAAAAAACACACAAACACACAAAACACCACAAAACACACACACCCCCACACAAAACACACACCCACAAACAACACTCAAAACCCCACAAAACACAAAACCTCAGGGATTAACCATCACCCCGTATTGGGGCAGGCTTTTTCCTCCTCCCCCTTTTACCCTCTGCAAAAGACAGCAAGTGCCCCCCCACCTGGACCCCCGAGTCACAAGGCTTATTGTGCTCCTGGGTTTCATTACGGCCCCGAGGTGGTAGACTTCAAAGACGTTGTGTGGCCAAGAAGTTGTGAAGCTGGGAAGGGGGAATGGCAGTGCAGTGGAAGAAGCTGCCCGGACGTAACAGAAACAGGAAGAAAGGCTGGCAGCCCCTTGGCGAACACGCCCTTTGGGTTTAAAGGGGGTGTAGGCTAATAACACGACCTTTGGTCATCACGCGCAAGCGTGCCCGTTTTTTGTGTGTGTGTGGTGTGTGGGTGTGTGTGGTGTGTTGTGTGTGTGTGGTTGTTTTGTGTGTGTGTGGTGAGTGTGTGTTGTGGTGGTGTGGTAGATGAAGGATACACCAACATGGGAAAAGTATACCTTTTTTGTTCACTGTTTGCTCATGTTTGGTTTGCTTTATGTGGTTTCAGTTTGGGTTGGTTTGTTTTGTTTTTTTGTTTGTATTTGGTTGGTTTTGGTTTTGGGGGGTTTTGTTTTTTTCCCCCTTTTTCACAAACAGGGGCATTTTATAATTAGGAGGGAATTTTCCCGGGAGGGGTTTGATTTTTTGCAAGGGTTGGGCAGGGAGTATAGTTTTTTCGAGCCAGAAGGCCCCAAAAGCCGGAGCTTATCCCGGTTTTTGTCGTTGAGCGAACGTGGTTTTTTCACCACCCCTGTACGGGTCATCTGTCCCAATACTTCCCCCGCAGAGCTTGGGACCCCTTTAACCTGGGTGGATGGGAAAAAGGGTAAAATGTCTTTCCAGGACACAACACCCAGCCGAGCGGGGTCGAACCGTGACCTTGGATCCGACTGACCGCCAAACCCCTCGACCACGGTGCCTCCTGGTGTGACAGGGAGCTGATATAAAGCTCTGTTTTATATTTCTTTCTGACTGTTATTTTTGTTCATTTCGCCCCCACAGTACTCAAAATTTTTCTGAGGGCTCTTTTTCTGTGGCACCTTGCCCCTCCCCCCCCTGGCTCTGCTAGGCCCCGTCAGGACAGGGGGGACTTCTGGGGGAAAGAGGGTGAGTTAGGGTGGGGGCAGGGCAGGGGGAGGGGGGGGGAGGGGGGGCAGGGGGGGAGGGGAGGGCAGGGGAGGGCAGGGGAGCGGGAAAGGGAGCTTTAAAAGCGTTGAGCAGAGGATGTGGCACGGGGAAGTCAGGGGGGTTCCCTTCCAGCGACAAGTTGTTAGGGAATGACTTGTTCTCCGGAATCGTGACGTCATGCTTGAGGGAATGACTGTGTTCCCGGATGTGACGTCATGCCTGAGGGGGAAGACTGGTTCTCTGGATGTGCGTCTGCTCCTGTCTCCCCGTCTTTACCTGGGGGCCCCGTGCCAACACCACACCTTTCCACAAATACACACACCCCATTCATACCAACCACCAAAAAACACAACAAAAACACAACAAACAACACACACCACCCAAACCACCCACACCAAACCCCCCACCACTCCACACAAACACACCCATACCACACAAACCCCCCAACCAAAAAAACATACCACCCCTCCCACACAACCCAACCACCACATAAAACACACAACCCAAACCCCCTACACCACACCAAAACCCCCACCACCACACACCCAAACACACACCCACACAAAACACAAAACCCCCAAAAAATCACACAAAAACAACACACACACAACAAACATCCAACACACCACCCACCACACCAACCAACACACACCCACACACCACAAACACACCCAACTCACCACACACACAAACCCAAAAACCAACCACCCACACACCAACAACACACACAACCCCCAAAACATAAAAAACCCAAACCAACACACACCACACACACACATACACCCACACCAAAAACACAACATACACAACCCACTCACACAACACAAAAACCCAAAAAAAAACATACACCCCCACAATACTCCACAACCACACCACAAAAAACCCCCAAAATAAACCCCACACAAACACACCACATACATACACACCCATCATACACACCACACAATACACACACAAACCCCCACACAAAAACACAACACCAACACACAAAACACAAACACACAACACATACAACACAACCACACACACACACACCACACCACACATACAACACACAACAACCACACCACACAATACACCAAAACCCACACACACCAAAACACACAATACCCCCCACCCCACACACAACACCACAACCAAACAACCAAAAACCCCAAAACACACAACACACACAACTACACACAAAAACCCAGCACACAAAAACCCCTACACCAAAAAAACACCCCCAAAACAAAACCCACATCCCGCACAGGGAGGGAACTGCCCGGTTTATCTTACCAAAAGGGGCGACCCTTAGTTTTTGGGCAGTGCCCCGCAGGCAGGGGGGAGGCCCGGGGGAGTCCATTTGGGAAAAAATTTCCCCCCCCCCCCCACCCCCATCCCCCCGTTTACCCACCCCAAACACCCCCAACCCCCCTTTTCTCTCCAGCATTTATGCCAACCCCCCCAGGAAAAAAGTCCCCCCCCCCCCCCCCCCCCCCAAATTTTTTTTTCCCTTTTCCCCTCTCCCCCCCCAACCCCCCTCCCCCTTGCCCCGCCCTCCCCCTTATTAGGGGGAGGG
>CM054138.1:83841786-83872436 GCA_028751875.1 Rapana venosa | reverse complement strand
CAAAACAGACCCCCCCAATACGACATACACGACGACAGAAGACAGACACAGAAAAACGCGAAAACCCCAACGCACGCACGCACGCCGCGCGAGGCTTATTTGCCATGCCAAAGACCGGAGGGTCATCTTTTCTATCACTGCCGGTGTCTGGCGTAAAAGCCCAAACAGTGAAGCAGTCATCCTGCAGGGAGGGAGAGGAGGAGAGGAGGGGGAGGGGGGGGGGACGGCCAGGCGTGAGCCCAGCGGTGTTTGGTCACGTGCTGTGCTGCTCAGGGGGTGGGGGTTCCTTTCCCTGGCCCTGCACAAAGGTCACAGGGGTTAGCACACGCCCTCCCCCTGCCCCCGGTGTGTGTGTGTGTGTTTTTGTGTGTGTGTGGTGTGGTGTGTGTGTGTGTGTGTGTGTGTGTGTTTGTGTGTGTGTGAGGGAGGGAGGGAGAGAGAGAGAGAGAGAGAGGAGAAAAGGAGAGGGGAGAGAGAGAGAGAGAGAGTGTGTGTGTGTGTGTGTGTATGAGAGAGAGAAAGAGAGAGGTGTGTGTGTGTGAGGGAGAGAGAGTGTGGTGGGGGGAGTTTTGTGTTTGGTGGGGATGGAGAGAGAGAGTGTGTGTGTGTTGAGTGTGCGAGTGAGAGTGAGAGAGAGGAGGGAAGGAAGGAGGGAGTGTGTGTGTGTGTGTATGTAATGTGTGTGTGTTGGGGTGTGTGATGGAGAGAGAGAATGAGTGAGAGAGAGAGACAATCCCAATGAAAATGACAAATTCTTTTATTTCGAGGATAATGAATAAGCACACATGTGCTTTTTTACATCCATCCCCGCCCGTTAGGATACATCTTAATAATAATAACCCAATACTTATACAGTCTCACAATAAAACATGGGGAAATAACCCTTTTCAAAACGCTCCCCCCCCAACAACCCCCCCCCCCCCCCCAAAGCAAGTAATTAAAGAAAATCCTAAGAATACCCCACCCCTACCCCCACCCCCAAAAAAACCCCAACCAAAAAAAACAAACAAACAAAGGAAGAAAAAAAACCCAAAACCCAAAAAAAGATGATAAAAAAGAGAAAACAGACAAACAACAAAAACAACAACAAGAACAACAACAAAGCCAAGAAAAATAAACACAACCAAACTTAAATAAGTCATAAAGATAAACATCTACACATTGTCAAATGGTACACATACTTGTTACACATAATTATAAGATATTGATATAGGGCACTCATTAAAACTTAAGTACAGAGGCAAGTCCCAATAAAGTATTGAAAATAAAAAATATGAATCCTTCATCAGGATATACTATGACTATAAGCAGGCGATAAAGTGAGAGAGGAGAGACAGAGCAGAGAGACAAAGAGTGTGTGTGTGTGTATTTCAGAGATAATATCCAATATATAAAATTTCCCCAAAAAGTATGCGAATCCATCAACACTCATTTTAGATTTACTCGTTTCAAATTATATGTCATGATAATGAAAAAAATTTAACACCCTTACATCCACACAATAAAAACAAGAAACAAACCAGAAGAAATTTAAAACTAAAACAGTCGTTGAAGGGAGAGAATATGAGTGGGTGAGTGAGTGAGTAAAGTGAGTGTGTGTGTTGGTGTGTGTGTGTGTGTGTGTGTGTGTGTGGTGTGTGTTTGTTGTGTTTGTTTTTGAGCGTGTGTGTGTGGGGGTGGGGTGGGTGGGTGTTTTCAAGGGTAATACTAAATTTAAATTATATAAATAATATATTAATAATTATTTATTATATTAACAAACATATTATGTAATACTCACATAGCACACGATCAACACAAACACTTTTTAATTATGCTCATGCAAATTGACAGGAAAGCTACAGCTTGGTGGAACCAAGAGGTGAAGGAAGCCATCAAGAAAAAAAAGCAGCTATATAAAGCTTGGGTCAAGACCAAGACAGAAGAGGGCTACGTCAAGTACAGAATCGCAAAGAAGACATAGTAATCGTGTTGTAAAAGCCTCCAAAGAACAATCTTGGGCGACTTATGGAGAGAAGTTAAGCGAAATTTCAAGAACTCCCCAAGAGAATTTTTCAAAAGTGTGAAGACGTGAGAGAAAGAGATGAGCCATTCAATCCAACAACAGTAGTGAATGATGCAAATGGAGAGGCACTGCACAAAGAAGAGAAATTCTGAAAACGAGGGAAGACTATTTTAAAGATCTTTTAAACCCAAACTGGAGTACAAGCTTCCAGCTCGCAGTTCTCACCACGCTACAAAGACCATTTAGAGCCCCAAATCCTTGAAGCTGAAACAAGAAAAGCAAATTAAAACCAGCCCAAAGGGCAAGCGGCGGGTGATGACGGCATAACAACTGAAGCCATCCTTGCATGGGGGAAAAACGGGAGTTAATTTGGCTCACCATCATCTTCCAGAAGCATGGGAAGAGAGGAAAGTACCAATGGACTGGCAAAAATGCAATAGTGGTGCCAATTTTGGGAAGAAGGGCAGCAAGAGAGACTGCAGCACCTACAGAGGCATTTTCACTTCTGAGCCATGTAGGAAAATGTAGGCAAAGATTCGGAAACAGCGCACAAGAGCCAAAAGCAAACACCTACTGAGCAAGGGCCCAGTTTGGCTTTCGGAAAGGAAAGGGTGCACAGTTTGCCATTTTTTTTCGCACTCCGACAGCTGTGTGAAAGAGCATCGAATACAACCAAGACCTGCAATACAGTATTCGTGATCAAAAAAAAGCTTTCGACCGAGTCAACAGAGACAAGCTCTGGAAGATCCTGGAGCAGTACGAAGTTGAAGGGGCAGTTGCTTGATAACATCAGAGCAATCATCCAACATAGAGCGCAGTCCGAACAGCCAGTGGAACATCCGACTGGTTCCCGGTTACATCAGGGTCAGGCAAGGCTGCGTAAATCTCCCCCCCTTTCTCCTTCGTGATCTACGGACCAGATTACAAAGGAAGCCAACCCAGATCCTGAGGGCCCTGAACGAACTATTTTTTGCTGACGACCAGGCCCTGATGAATCAAACAAAGCAGCTCTTCAAGAACACACAGACCAACTCAACACAAGCTGCGAGAGGTAATGACATGAAGATCAGTATCACCAAAACAGAAGTTATGTCTGTCCAGCAGAAATCCAGGAAAGCTAGACATCAACATCAACGCACCCAGCGAAACAGACCAAAAGAAAATTTTAAAAACCTTGGGAGCCTCTTCACTGAAGATGGAAAATTGGACAGAGAGATAGAAACAAGATGCCAGAAAGCGAATGCAGTCAGTTACCAACTCGCCCCCTTCTAAAACATCCCAGCTCCCAATGAGCACCAAGGCAAAACTCATTTAACGCCATCTTTGTTCCAACACTCACATACCATGTCAGACATGGGCCCTAACAAAAGCCTTAGAGAAAAAAACTGGTCACATTGTGAAAAGCGCTGCCTGAGAAAAGCTGTCAAAAAAGACCAGACGCGACAAGATCAAGAATGGAGGTGATCAGAGACATGTTGGACTAACACCAATTCTCCACCTATCGACCAACAAAGGATCAGGTTGTTTGGGTCACCTCACTAGAATGCCGCCCCAAACCAACCAGCCCTACGGGCATACACCAAACCCAAAAACAATGGCTGGAAAGCCAGAGGAAGACCAAGGAGACGATGGAGCGACTCCGTGGCTGACACCCTGCGAGCCCATGACCTGTCACTACATCAAGCCTCCCGCCTAGCTGCAGACAGACGTCTGTGTCTCCCCGCGACGCCGAAGGGCACCAGCGGCAGATGAAAGAAAGAAAGAAAGAAAGATGCAAATTGAATGTCATGGTAATAAAATAAGTGCAATACCCATACACTCACATAATAAAGAGGGGGGAAAAAGCCAATAAATCATAAAAAGAACATCTACACATTGTAAGTAATAGAAACAAAATCTTTTTCCAGGATAATGAATAAGTATTCATGTGCTTTTTATACATCCAGTCCCCGCCCATGGGGTCACATTTAAAAATGCACTCAGTACTCATACTTTCAAGCAGAAGAAAGCAAAGGAAAAAAAACAAACTTTTTTTAAAAAAAAGAGAGAAGAAGAAAAAACAAACAAACATAAAAAAACAAACAAACAAACAACAGAAAACAAAAAACAACAACAAAAAAAATGGAAAAAAAACCATAAAAAAAAAACCCAAAAACAAACAAACAACAAAACAATTAAAAAAAAAAAGCACCGTTCCCCCCCTCACACACACACACAACACACACACAACACACAGAGGGAGAGGAAGAGAGTTACTGAGTGAATGTGTGTGCGAGAGAGCGAGAGGGAGGAGGGGCGGAGTGAGTGTGAATGAGAGAGAGAGAGTGGGCGACTGTGTGTACTTGTGTAAGAGAGTGAGTGAGTGTGTGTGCGTCTATCTGTGTGTGATTGTGTGTGTGTGTGTGTGTGTCTATCTGTCTGTCTGTCTGCCTGTCTGCCTACAGTATGTGTATGTGTGTGTTACACCTCAAAGTCAAACTCAACACTACCAATCCCCTCAAACTGCCAACACCGTTATCCACAAACAATGGATAATGGTGTTGATGGTGGAGCGGTGGTCTAGAGGTAACGCGCCTGTCTAGAAAGCGAAAAGTCCGGGCTGAAGTGTGCGGCGGTTCGTACCCCGTTTGGACCGGAAATTTTTCCCCCCATCCATTAGACCCATGAGTGGTGGTCGGGGCGCTAGTCTTTCGGATGAGACGATAAACGAGGTCCCGTGTGTTACACGAATTATTTTAGCGCACGTAAAAAAAACCCCCGGAAAACAAGAGAGTTGTCCCTGGCAAAATTCTTAGAAAAAGCCACTCTGATGGGGAAACAAATACAGCTGCAGAAAAAAAAAAAAGGTTAAAAAGGGTGGCCCCGCGCTAAGTGGCGACGCGTTTTCTCCCGCTCTCCCGGGGAAAGCAGCCCGAATTTCACGGAGAGAAATCTGCCATGACCTTAAAGTGGTATGAAATAAAATCTGAGCGCTTTGATTTGTTGCTTTACAAGATTCAGCGCTATATAAATTTCCATACATTATTATTATTATTTTAAACAACACTGCACACGTTGATATCAATGGATTTTTAAAGTAAAAAAAATTTACCCCAAAAATAAAAAGAAGACTTAAGAACAACTGGTTAACATTACACCAATGAAATACCACTCCAATATGGGATTAAGCAGATATTCTTCACTACTCATTAGTATCATAGGTATGATCAATTATTATTTAATACTGATTATTTAATTATCATACTCATTAGTCTAAAAACAAGAAAAAAAAAAAAAAAAGGTAGCTTTGGTTCTTTGTGTGAGCTGTTAGGGTCGGGTATGTTTTTAACAGTATCTTGTTGTAGGGATTTTTAAAGCTGGATTTTAATCCCTGATACCCAGAATCAAAAACTAGGCCAGTTCACCCCGGCATGTTCGTTATAATTATCTCCATTTTTGCAGCGCCCGGTCTCTAAATGGTTCGCAGTTGGGCACGGTCCTGTAATGATTTCTTTTAATGATGGGGCTGTCAGCTTTATAGACTCCATGATCTGTTTTTTAAATCAAAGTGACCTTAGAAAAGTATAGGACACAATGACTGCTGAAGCTTTGTCCATCAATGTCCAGCTTTCATTCTTCACCTCAAGGTCCAGCACAAAGTCACACTCCTCTGCAGGGTCTGCTGACGTCTGCCTCCTTGACAGGGATACAGGGGGTGGGGGTGGGTGTGGGGGCTCTTTTTCAGCCGTTAGTTGAAGTAATTGCTCCAATGAGACTGATCCCACATTGGGTCATTTAAGGTTTGACGTCATCATCAATCAGAAAGACCAATTTGATTAGGATGTTTCACTGTACTGTACTTTTGTTGTGTGGGAGGGGGGAGGGAAAGAGGGAGAGAGAGTGTGTATGTTGTGGGGTGTGTGTGTGTAGTGTGTGTGTGAGAGAGGAGAGAGAGGAGGAGAGAGAGAGAGAGGAGAGAGGTTGTGTGTTGAGAGAGAGAGAGACAGAACATGCCTTGTTACTTGGTTTTCTCATGCTGTTGCTGGTGGAAATGCATGGCCTGTTTTCGGTGACTGAAAATGGCCTGTTTCTGGTGAAACCTGACTGGCCTGTTTTTCCGGTGACTGACATGGCTGTTTCTGGTGGACTGTGATGGCCTGTTTCTGGGTGACTGGTGATGGCCTTGGTGAAGCACCTGCACAGACCTTTAAAAGGCTGTAGTCAAGGACCAGCTGAACACCTCCTCCCTCTCCACACAGCACAGAGCATGCTGGGTATGCTGCTGGTGTAAACTACCTGCTGGCTCTTCTGTAGAAAGTGGACCAGAGTTGATTTCATGTCCCCCTTGACATTTTTATATAAAAACCCCACACACACACACACACACACACACCACACACACACACACACACATACCACCACCCCTCACACACACCAACACACACACACACACACACACACACACACACACACACACACACACACACACACACCACACACACACACACACACACTCGATTCCAGTTTTAAGGGGGTATATTCGCCTGGAGTTAACATTTGTGCTGATCCCCTCCCTTCCCCTCCCCCCCCCCCCCCCCCCCCCCCCCCCCCCCCCCCCCCCCCCCCCCCCCCCCCCCCCCCCCTTTCCCCCGCCTAACCACCCCCCCAAAACCGGACCCCATTTTTTCCCCCACCCCCCACCCCCCACCCCACCCCCCCCCCACCCCCCCCCCCCACCCACCCCACCCCCCCCCCCCACCCCCCCCCCCCCCCCCCCCCCCCCCCCCCCCCCCCCCCCCCCCCCCCCCCCCCCCCCCCCCCCCCCCCCCCAAGTCCTTTGGATGAGACTATAAACCGAATCCCATGTGTGAGGAGGCCAGGATAGCTCAGTGGTCAGAGCACTCGCTTTCTCCAGCTTGGTTAGGCAGCATCAAGCGTGGTTACCACTTGGATGGGTGACGGTTTTGCGTGCCTTGGCTTCAGTACATTCCCCCAGTTCACCCAGCTGTGAATGGGTACCTGCCACTTGGGGTCAGGAAGGTAAAGCAGCAAGGGGGGAGAGATGGGCCCGCCCTTATATATGCTGGCCCCTGGAGAAGCTGAGGCCTCTGATGCCCCACTCCCTATGACCACATAAGTTATGGGACACCTTTTACCTTTACTTACCCAATGTGTGAATGCACGCAGAGCATCTAACACACACTTTAAAAACCGTTTCCGCTTTATGGAAGAGTAGGCCACTGTGTCCACAGAAATGGATGACAACATTTACAAAACTGCATACACACAGGAGACGGGATGTAACAAAGTACATGTGTGCTTTTTTCCATTATAAATTGAAATAAAAAGACAAATTTTTTATAAAAAATAATACACACCACACACTCACCAACACACACAACACACACACAACAAAACACACACACACACAAAACACACACAACACACACACACACACACACACCACACACACAAAACACAAAACCCACACATAATTTTATATATATAAATATATATATTTTATATCGTGTGTGAGTTTGCGTGTGTTTGAGTGTGTGTGTTTTGAGTGTGTGTGTGTGTGTGTGTGTTGTGTGTGTTTGAGTGTGTGTTTTGTTTGAGTGTGTGTCGGGTGTATGTTTGTTGTTTGGGGTGTTTGTTGTGTGATGTTTGTGTGTTTGTGCGTGTGTTTGTGGTGTGTGTGTTTTGTGTGATTTGTGTGTGTGTGTGAAAGTGGAGGGAAAGAACAGTTTTAATTGATTAAAAATAGCATTTTGAAAAAAAAACCCTCCATGTAAATTCATAACCGGGAGCTAGGACCAATCGGATACTAGTTTCCTGTTTCCGACTATTCGTTTATAATTGATTAAAATAAACAGGTCAGCCTGCTTCTCCTTTTTTGTTATCATAATTATTATCATTGTGTACATCCTGAGCAGCGTCCGATCTGCCATTATTTCACAGCTTGAATAAAACCTCTAATACCAAGGATTAAAATAAAAATAACTAGGTCAGTTTACTTTAGTATGCTAACTTCTTTCCACCTGTAATTGGTTTAGGATTTGCGCTGATGTTGTAAGGGGTTTCTTTTAATGAGGGGTTGCCAGCATTACAGACTTGATGAGCTAATTGCCTGTCAGAGTGTCCAAGAAAACAGGAGCAAAATGGTTGGCTAACAGTCTGACCAATCAGTGTCCAGTTTCCAGTCTTCTTCCTTCACTTCTGCTGATGAGTACCAACAGTAGAGTCAGTTGTCTCTGGTGTGGTCTGCTGATGTCTTTCTCATTGACACAGATACCTGGGGTCTCTTTTTCAGCCGTTTTTTTAAAAAAAAGTAATTGGTTCAAATGAGTTTTATGAGATATCTTCTGGTTAAAATTTGCCGTTAGTCAATATTTTCTTTTTAACTTGATGTTAATCAGTATTTTCTTAACATTTAATGTTAATCAATATTTTCTTTTTAACTTTTGACAATAACCAATATTTTCTCGTTAACAGTTGACGTTAATCAATATTTTCTTGTTAATGTTTGATGTTAGTCAACCAGGAAGAGCTGTTTGTTTACAAGTGTTTCACCTGTACTCTGTGTGTGTGTGTGTGTGTGTGTGGTGTGTGTGTGTGTTGTGTTGTGAGGAGAGAGAGATAGTAGGAAGACAGAAAGAAAGATGAGAGAGGATGATGAGAGAGAGTTGAGGAGAGAGAGAGAGAGAGGAGAGAGAGAGAGAGAGAGTGAGAGAGTTTCAAACACACTAACAACTAACTGATCATTCCATGCTGATCTTTTTTCTTTCTTTTTTTGGAATTTCTCAGCCACCCCACCATATAGGTAGCTGCATTTTAGCTTTTGCTGAAAACATTCCCATCTTACTTAGCTTGTGCTGAAAACATTCCCATCTTACTTAGCTTGTGCTGAAAACATTCCCATCTTACTTAGCTTGTGCTGAAAACATTCCCATCTTACTTAGCTTGTGCTGAAAACATTCCCATCTTACTAAGCATTTTGCTGAAAACATTCCCATTACTTAGCTTGTGCTGAAAACATTCCCATCTTACTTAGCTTTGCTGAAAACTTTCCCATCTTACTAGCTTTTGCTAAAACATTCCTATCTGACTTAGCTTTTGCTGAAAACATTCCTCTTACTTTAGCTTGTGCTGAAAACATTCCATTTACTAAGCTTT
The DNA here is from genome assembly GCA_028751875.1 of Rapana venosa. Lineage (NCBI taxonomy): Eukaryota > Metazoa > Mollusca > Gastropoda > Neogastropoda > Muricidae > Rapana > Rapana venosa. Next base: position 83,863,276 of record CM054138.1, on the reverse strand, counting down.
TGCTGAAAACATTCCCTTAACTTAGCTTGTGCTGAAACATTCCATCTTACTTAGCTTTTTGCTGAAAACATTTCCATCTTACTTAGCTTGTGCTAAAAACATTCCCATCTTACTTAGTCTTTTTGCTGAAAACATTCCCCATCTTTACTTAGCTTTTGCTGAAAACATACCCATCTACTTACCTTGTGCTGAAAACATTCCCATTCTTACTTAGCTTTTGCTAAAACATTCCCATTTACTTAGCTTCTTTTGCTGAAAACATTCCCATCTTACTTAGCTTTTGCTGAAAACATTCCATCTTACTTAGCTTTTGCTGAAAACAATCCATTACTTAGCTTTTGCTGAAAACATTCCCATCTTACTTAGCTTTTGCTGAAAATTCCCATCTTACTTAGCTTTTGCTGAAACATTCCATCTTATTAGCTTGTGCTGAAAACATTCCCATCTTACTTAGCTTTTGCTGAAAACATTCCATCTTTACTTAGCTTGTGCTAAAAAACATTCCCATCTTACTTAGCTTTTGCTGAAAACATTCCCATCTTACTTAGCTTTTTGCTGAAAACATACCCATCTTACTTAGCTTGTGCTGAAAACATTTTCCCATCTTACTTTGCTTGTGCTGAAAACTTTTCCCATCTTACTTAGCTTTTGCTGGAAATATTCCCACCTTACTTAGCTTTTGCTGAAATATTCCCATCTTACTTACTTTTGCTGAAAAATATTCCCACTTACTTCTTTTGCTGAAAACATTCCCCTCTTACTTAGCTTGTGCTGAAAAACATTCCCCTCTTACTTAGCTTTTGCTGAAAACATTCCCATCTTACTTACTTTTGCTGAAAAAATTCCCAACTAACTTAGCTTTTGCTGAAAACATTCCATCTACTTAGCTTTTGCTGAAAACATTCCCATCTTACTTAGCTTGTGCTGAAAACAATCCCATCTTACTTAGCTTTTGCTGAAACATTCCATCTATACTTAGTTTTTGCTGAAAATATTCCCATTACTTAGGCTTTTGCTGAAAATATCCATCTTACTCAGCTTTTGCTGAAAAATTTCCATCTTACTTAGTCTTGTGCTGAAAATATTCCCATCTTACTTAGCTTTTGCTGAAAACATTCCCATCTTACTTAGCTTTTGCTGAAAACATTCCCATCTTACTTAGCTTTTGCTGAAAACATTCCCATCTTACTTAGCTTTTGCTGAAAACATTCCCATCTTACTTAGCTTTTGCTGAAAACATTCCCAACTAACTTAGCTTTTGCTGAAAACATTCCCATCTTACTTAGCTTTTGCTGAAAACATTCCCATCTTACTTAGCTTGTGCTGAAAACATTCCCATCTTACTTAGCTTTTGCTGAAAACATTCCCATCTTACTTAGTTTTTGCTGAAAATATTCCCATCTTACTTAGCTTTTGCTGAAAATATTCCCATCTTACTCAGCTTTTGCTGAAAATATTCCCATCTTACTTAGCTTGTGCTGAAAATATTCCCATCTTACTTAGCTTTTGCTGAAAACATTCCCATCTTACTTAGCTTTAGCTGAAAATATTCCCATCTTACTTAGCTTTTGCTGAAAACATTCCCATCTTACTTAGCTTTTGCTAAAAACATTCCCATCATACTTAGCTTTTGCTGAAAACATTCCCATCTTACTTAGCTTTTGCTGAAAATACTCCCATCATACTTAGCTTTTGCTGAAAACATTCCCATCTTACTTAGCTTTTGCTGAAAATACTCCCATCTTACTTAGCTTTTGCTGAAAACCAAAGAAAAGAAGAAAGGAAGAAGCGGTTTCAATAGTAACTACAAGCATTAATATAGGTGAGGATAGAAAACACAATGTACCCCAGGTATTCAGACATAGGACTATGAAATCGACCATCTTCCTTGTGTTGTACAGTGTAAAGTATTTTCAGGCATGAAATATTTCTCTGCCTGAAATTGGGGCTGTTATACAAGAGGGGTGCCCTCCATTATTTTGTTTTTCAAAACATGTTCTTGTCTTTGCAAGTAGTTGTTTCCCTTTTTTTAAGACCAGCCTTGTTTGGTATGTCCCCAAGGACAACTCTCTTGTCGCACATGACCTGGGTTCAAATAATTAGGGGCTGGGGGGTGGGTGGGGAAGGGGGTTTCCGAGGGATTGTAAAATCAAAGTTAAAAATTCAAAAAAAAGAAACTTAACTCGAGTGATTTCTTTTTTAATGGGAGAGTGCAGAATAAATGGTTGAAGGTTTGACCAATCGAATATTTACTCCAATTTCCGACTCAGTACCTTTTCAATATTCATTAGTGCAAACAGGTATATTTGTTTTATTGTATTTGTTATCGCAATTGTGTATTTTTAGTAGTGCCATATTTGTAATCATTATAATGTTCAAATCAAATCTCTAATACCATGGGAAAATATCTGGGCCATGCAGTAAAGTGATTACTCTTCTTGTCCAGTTCTTTTCTGGGGCTGGATTTTGGTTTGTGTACTAATCATGAAGCTCACCTTTCTGTTAATGATGGGTTGTCTTCGTCACAGACTTAATGATCTGTTTGCAAATCAAAGCAACCTACAAAACCTGAGGGATAATTGGCTAACGTTTTGACCAATCAGTGTCCAGTTTTCATTTTTCAATTCTCATTATTAGTAAGGCGGGTCCATTGTTAGATGTTTATGTCATCTACTGACGTCTTCTACTTTGTTGACACAGATAGCCAGTCTCCTTTTCGGCCATTATTTGGAGTAATTGTTCCAATGAGATTGATCCCACATAGGTAATTAACGTTTGATGTCATCAGCAATAAGGAAGACTAATTACATTGCAAGGGTTTCACATGTACACACTCTGTGTGTGTGTGTGTGTGTGTGAGAGAGAGAGAGAGAGAGAGAGAGAGAGAGAGAGAGAGCAGCAGCGGCATTTTCAATTCTAACAATAAGCAATAAACTAGTTCATCCCTATTCTAATGAGCTTTTGTTTTAAAGAAAGAAAGAAATACAGACAGACAGACAGACAGAAAGAAAGAAAGAAGAAAGAAAGAAAGAAGGAAAAAAAGAAAGAAAGAAAGAAGGAAAGAAGAATGAAAGAAAGAAAGAAGGAAAGACAGACAGACAGAAAGAAAGAGCAACAGTTTCCAAGGTAAGAGCAGGCGTCAACAGTGCACCTTAGAGAAAAAGAAAGTCACTTGATGCAGCTGGAACCTGACGATGGACATGTCCATCTGCATCATGTCTGTTTTCTGTACTACTTTCAGCCAAGTCAAAATAAGTGACCTCTGCACGAAAGCCCGGCAGTTATTCCCAGGGACAGTGCCTTGCCACAAGAACAGCGCCACCCAGTGTGTTCCTCTGTTTCCACTAGTGATGGCAGTTGTCTGGCCCACAGTGCCTGGTGGTCAATGGGGGACTGACAGACAACGTAGCTAGCTTCTGTATTTATTTTTTAAAATTTTTTTTATTTTATACCACTGTAAGTCACGAGATTTCTCTGCGTGAAATTCGGGCTGCTCTCCCCGGGGAGAGCGCGTCGCCACAAGAGCAGCGCCACCCTTTTTCTTTTTTTTATATCTTTTGGTCTGCAACTGTATTTGTTTCCCTATCAGTGGCTTTTTTCTAAGAATTTTGCCAGGGACAACTCCCTTGTTGCCGTGGGTTCTTTTACGTGCGCTGAAAATTTTGTGTAACACACGGGACCTCGGTTTATCGTTTCATCCGAAAGACTAGCGCCCAGACCACCACTCATGGTCTAACGGATGGGGAACAATTTCGGGCCCAAACGGGGTACGAAACCACGCACACACCCGACCCGGACTTTTCACATTCTAGACAGGCGCGTTACCTTTAGACCACCGATCCTTCAAACAATTTCTGTTGTTTCAGTTGTACAGTTTCAACCACTTTCAGACAAATATCGTCACACAATTTTTATGGCAATTTGTTAGTTATGACTTGATGTCAGAGGTTATCACTGGGCACAGAATACAATCTGGATTGATATGAAAATTGATCTGAAATGCTCCAGTGAAGCTGCATTGACTGTAAGTTGTATTTATTATCATAGAAAGACAAAGTCATCGGAAAGAGAACGCTGAGAGGATTTCAGAAACAGCTGTGTGTGCAGTAAAAGATGATAACCCCAGAACAGACCCTGTGGAACACCAGACTCTAAAGAGGGCTGTGGTGAAGACAGACAGACAGACAGTTGACAGCAACAGTTTGGATATGACTGCAGAAATCAGGGAGCAGTCACTGACATGCTGTGTCAGTTACAGCAAAAATATTATGGAGTCCATAAAAAAAGGGGAGAGAGAAAGAAGGGCGAGAGAGGAGAGGAGAGGGGGGGGGGGAGAGGGGGGGGGGGAGAGAGATTTCACACCAAAACTGAAAACTGCTACCGCAGTAAAGTTTCCCACCCACCTTGTTTTTTTGTTTTTGGGGTGTTTTTTTTAAAGGGAAAACTACGTGATGTTACTGGACAGGCATCCCTACATCACCAGGAATATTTGAGAGTGGGGGGAAAGAGAATCCAAGGACCAGAACCAACTGTGCGCGTGCGTGTGTGCTACCTGCATGCGTGCGTGCGTGACGTGCGTGCGTGTGTGTGCGTGCGTGTGTGTGTGCGTGTGTGTGTATGTGTGTATGTGTGTGCGTGTGTGTGTGTTATGTGTATGTGTGTGTGTGTGACTTTGTGTCATCAGCAAAAGATGGCCCCCTAACTCTTCCCCTTCCTCCACACTCCCCTTCCCCTGCCCCCTCTCCTCCCTCTCCCTCCCTCTCCCCCTCCCCTATCGCCTGATGACTCGGAACGTGAGAATGTGGGTGTTTTGTGTGGGCCCCCCAGGGTCCCCCTTTCTGTCGTACCACGCTTCTTCCACACCTGTCTGGTGTGGTGTGTGTGGTTGTGTGTGTGTGTGTGTGTGTGTGTGTAGACAGGCGAACTTTGTGCATAGGTGTAAATGCGCTTATCCCTGCATTGTACGTGGTGCACACGCGCGCTGGTTCTCTCACTGCTGACTGATTGTGACTTCCTTTTTTTTTTGCCCCATTGCAAACCAACACGGTTTTTTCTTCTTCTTTTTCCAAAATTGATGATTTAGGATATTAATTATTTAATTGTGATGTTCGTTCTTATTTTAATGTTATATTGTCTTTATTTTTTGTTATGCTCCCCTTTCCCCTTGTGGGGATACGGGGGGGCCCTGTCAGTATAAATAGCATCCCCCCCTTTCCGAAAGTCTGTGTTAAGAATTCCCTCTTTTCTATCATTCCTTTTTTTTCTGCCTGTTCCTTTATTCCCCTGACTTTTCCCTGCTTGTCTATTTTCTGCATTTTTTGGGTCCTTCTGCTCCCTTTTTTCCGGAAAGACTTAAAAAGGTGACGTTTTGTTTCCCAGGCCTAAATCAGATGCACGGGGCTGACTTGTCAGGGGTGTCACAGCAGCATTTTCGCTCTTATGCCCAGACAACAAGAGTTGATGTTTGAGTGTTGGACAAAGAATGTGGCTTTCCTTTCTAACCCTAGGACTATACATCTGTAGCTTTGATTTGCTTTTCCAGACACAGTCATGCCAAAACTAATATCTGCTGTTTCATTTTGTCCTTGATCTTTCATTCTTTTTTCCAAATAAAATATTAGTTCCCTTCAATTAAGGAGCCAATTTGAGGGTTTGGGAAATTTAAGATCCCCTTATGTGTGAAGGGATGTGCCTGCATTTTTCTATCAAACTGTTCAGAAGAATACTTTCCTTAACCTTAAAGCAATACGACAGCAAGTAGAGCAGGTCAGACAGAAAAAAACACATTAAAAATAAGTTCAGGGTTGTGCGTGTGGAAACAGACAGGAAAGGAAAACGTGAATATGGCTTGACCATCTCTGTGGTCTCTCTGTCCCCTCTGTTTTAGGAAGTTTATTTACCCCCTTACTCACCCCCCCACATGCCCCCCCCCCCCCCCCCCCCCCCCTTGCTCCTCCTCCCCTTTCCCATTCCCTCTCACACCTCTCTCTCTCTCACTTTTCCAAACTACCCATGCCCATCTTTTGTTGTCATTGACTTTGGTCAGTCTTTTGTTCCCCATTAGCTTGTGGTTTTGTCTTGTGGACGTTTGCCTTGGTACGTTTGGTGTGGTGTGTTGGTGTGTGTGTTGGGGTTGGTGGTGGTGTGGTGTGTAGTGTGTTCTTATGGACAAACACACCGTTCCATGCTTGTTCAGATGTACAGGTATTTGAAAAACAAAAAACTGAATGTGTCCTTTCTGTTGCTATTATTTTTATGGTGTTTCTGTTGCTTTTGTTGTATTGTTGCTTTTATTTTTGTTTTGTTTATTTTGGTTTGGGTTGTTTTTGTTTTTGTTTTGTGTTGTTGTGTGGGAGGGGGGGGGGGGGGGGGGTGGTGGCGGGTTGTTTGGTCTCTTTTCTTTCTTTTTGGGTTTTTTTTGGGTTGGTTTTGTTGTTGTTTTGTTTTGTTTTGTTTTTGTTTTGGAGGGGAGTTGGTTTGCTTTGAAAATTCCATTTGTTGTGCTCTGGAACACAATATCTAAATTAATAGAACCGGTGTGGGGAAGACACATTATTTGGGTTTATCAGAAATAATAAATAAACATTGTGTAATGGGAACAAAGTCCTTTTTCAAAAAATTCTTCTGCTGATTTTCTTCTCCCTCGTCGAACACTCTGACAGTAGCTATTTTTTTCTGTCATATAAGCAAAAAATACCTTGTGCTGCTGTTAAGCGCCTGACAAGTCAGGCCAGCACTTCCAAGTTTGGCCTGGGAAAGAATTGTTCTTTTTTTTTTTTTTTAAAAAAGTCTTTCTAGAAAGCAGCAGAAGAATGGACTAAAAACGGGAGAGAGGAAGACAAACAGGAGGTTACAGGGAGAAAAAGAACAAGGCAGAAACAGAGGGATAGAAAAGAGGGAATTTCTTGCACGGGAAATTTCTGAAGGTGGGGATGCTGTTTACTGACAGGCCCCCGGCCTCCCCCCGAGAGATTTCTGAGGGCTTCAAGGGAGGGAATTGATTTGTTGCTTTACAAGATTCGGCATATAAATTCCATACATTATATTATTTTATTTTATTAATTGACTGACAGTTGGCTGGTTGATCTGGTTGATTGGTAAGGAGGCAGTAATGGGGACCTTGGGGTCGGCATTGAAGGGATAAAATGCTTTGGTTCTTTGTCATACAAATTTAAAACTTGTCTCTTTTATATGGTCAGTTTCCTGTGCTGTGGAGAGATGTCAGCCTTGCAAACCCCTGCTGGGTTTGTGGCAGTCGTGCGTGCCCTGTGGCCAGTTGGTTGAGGTGACGGTGCTCAAACCGCCATTGTGCTTGATTTTGTGTGACAGATTATGTCACCAGTGTCGACCATTTTGTTTCTGTGTCGATGGTGATTCACACAGTGTACTGTTTTCCTTCATGTTTGTAATGACCTCCATTGCAAGTGACGTATTTTGTTGTCTGTATGGCTGGTAGGCCTGTGGGCTCTTGGCTACTGTAGTTGGTTAGCCATATGCTTTTCATGGCAGCAGACTATTTTTTGATTCTTTCTTTCTGCTGCACTTTTCTCCCCTCATGTGTTTACTATGAACAGCGCTGCATTAAAAAAGACACTACTTTCTGTCTGTTTTGGAGGGCTCTGTCCATTAAAAAAGACCTATTGTCTGTCTGTGTGGAGGGCAGTCCATTAAAAAAAACATTTTTTTCTGTCTGTGTGGAGGGCAGTCCATTAAAAAGACATATTGTCTGTCTGTGTGGAGGGCTGTCCCTTAAAAAAGACACTATTGTCTGTCTGTGTGGAGGGCAGTCCATTAAAAAAGACACTATTGTCTGTCTGTGTGGAGGGCTTTTTCCATTAAAAAGACACTATTTCTGTCTGTGTGGAGGGCTGTCCATTAAAAAGAAAACTATTGTCTGTTGTGTGGAGGGGCTGTCCATTAAAAAAGACACTATTTTCTGTCTGTGTGGGGGCTTGTCCTTAAAAAAGACACTATTGTCTGTCTGTGAGGGGGGGCTTTTCCATTAAAAAAACACTATTGTCTGTCTGTGTGGAGGGGTGTCACTAATCTAACCCGCTAAACCTAACTAATGCTTTTGAGAAACCGGGTACAGTGCCCCAATTTGTGTATGTGTTCATGGTCGCTGGGTAGCCTAGACAACAACTGTAGCCACTGCCTGCAGATTCCCCATTCACTGCACTGTTTTGTGTTTTGTGGCGATGGCCATTGGGTGTGTAGACTACTACTTGTAATAAATATCCCTAGTTACAGCCTTACGCCACTATTTTGGCACTGTATCAATGACAAGTAACTGGTATGTAGTTCATTATAGCCTACTTACTGTCTTTTTTCTTTTTTTTGTTATTTTTATGATATGGAATAAGCCTGTGGCTTTTTTACACAGTCCCGTGTGTAAGGGGGGGGGGAAAAAAAAAAAAAGGGGGGGGGGGGGGGGGGGGGGGGGGGGGGGGGAAAAAAAAAAAAAAAAAAAAAAAAGGGGGGGGGGGGGGGGGGGGGGGGGGGGGGGGGGGGGGGGGGGGAAAAAAAAAAAAAAAAAAAAAAAAAAAAAAAAAAAAAAAAAGGGGGGGGGGGGGGGGAAAAAAAAAGGGGGGGGGGGGGGGGGGGGGGGGGGGGGGGGGGGGGGGGGGAAAAAAAAAAAAAAAAAAAAAAAAAAAAAAAAAAAAAAAAAAAAAAAAAAAAAAGGGGGGGGGGGGGGGGGGGGGGGGGGGGGGGGGGGGGGGGGGAAAAAAAAAAAAAAAAATTTTTTTTTTTTTTTTTTTTTATTTTTTTAAATTTTTTTTTTTCCTTTTTTTAAAATTTTTTTTTTTAAAAATTTTTTTTTTTTTTTTTTTTTTTTTTTTTTTTTGGGTTTTCTTGGGGCCTTTTTTTTATTTTGTTCCCTTTTTTTTTTTTCCCCCTTTTTTTTTTTTTTACTTTTAATCTTTTTATTTTTAAATTTTTTTTAAAAAATTTTTTTTTTTTTTTTTTTTTTTTTTTTAAAAATTTTTTTTTTTTTTTTCCCCTTGGGGGGCGGGGTTAGATCGGGGTTTTTTCCCGGGGACGGGAAACCCACCAGGGAACCCGGCAGCAGACACTCCTGAAACGCAGAAACACCCCAAACGCACCAGCCCCGAACGGGGGGCCCATTGGAAGGGGGGAAGGGGTTAGGCGGGGGAAAGGGGGCCCTTTTTTTTTGAAAAGGCACTGGAGGGGGTTTTGGAGGCCTGTTGGGGGGCTCAAGGGTAAAAAATTTCAACCCCTTTGGGCCCCGGGGAGAGAGAAAAGGGGGTTTTTGCGCAAAGAGGCCACATAGACACACCCCACAACACACATGACCACACCCACAACACAAACACACACAACCATACCTAAAAACCCACACACACACACACACAACATACACGGGGATTAGCGCTGCATCCACCGCCGCCGTACAGTGCCCCGGTGTTTTTGAGCGGGTCCCATCTCTCAGGTGCGCATATCGGGGGGTTCATTTTGGGTTTTGTCTTTGCGCGGTTTGTTGTTTTTGTTGTTGTGATGTTTGTGTGAAAAGTTTGGGGGATTTACTGCTTGGGCGATATGAAAAATTTTTTTTAAAGGGGGTTTTTGGGGGTGTAAAGTTTTCCACAAAGGGGGGGAAAACACTTTGGAACTTGTTACAGGCTGTTACAAATTTCAAACCCAGTAAAATGGACACACTTGGTTTGTGTTGAACATCGTTTTTCCCTGTTTATTTCGGAACAAAATCTCTTTCCCGGAAAACTGAAACTTAAAAGGGAAAGGGGTTTTAAACGATAACCCCCGAAAACCAGCAGCAAAAGGGGTTTCAGTCCCGTATCTTTGAAGGGGTTGGGGGAAAAAAAAATTTTTTAAAAACCAAAATTCCCCGAAAGAGTTTTTCGTGCCTGCAAAAAATGGGTCATGGCAAAAAAGGCCCGATGGGAAAAAATCCCCTGAGCTTCTTTGAGTTTTTTGGAAAATGGGGGTGTTCTCCCGTGTTCCCTTTACTGGCAAAGCTGGGGGGAGGGGGGGTTTATGACTGTTGGGGAGAGACGGTACAAGCCCGTTGGTGTTGTTGTCTGTCTAAGGGGGGTTAGAGGAAGACAAAGACAGAGTGACGTGCTGCCCTAGTTCCTTCAGAAACCCTGGGACATTTATTCGCGGGGTTTTCCCTTTGCCTGTTTTTTAGAAAAATCGGGGGAAAAAGCAGGAAACGTTCCCCAGGACACCAAAGGTTTGGGTGCAATTTGCTGAACAGCCTAGTTCACCACAGTGCACGCTAAAATCCGCCCTGTCGCATGACTTGGAGACTGGTGGACACGACACACACACACAAATCCTCAGTATGCAAAGGGGGTGAAAAACAGCTGTTAGCGAAGCCATTTTCTGAAAATTTTTCACCTTCATATGTTGAACAGGGCGATAATCCTGCAATTAGTGAGCTGCTAGGTGGAAAAAGGGTTATTGGAGAGCTTGGAGGTCACCAGGAAACCTGCGAAAAAGAACTTTTGCTGAGACCAAAAGAGGACAGTGACAGAGGGCCGGCATTATGTTCCTGGGTGAGACACAGGGACCCGCCATCCCGAAACTGACCCCCCCGTTTGGCGCAGGGGGGGTGTGGCGCGCATTGCACAAGGAAGGCCATTTTGTTGGGTTTTAACCCTGTGCTGACACAGAACTGAAGGAGAAAACTTTCAATCAGCAAGGGAGATTGCAAAATCCCAGCCCGGAGACCCCCCCAGGTGGAGAGGTGTGGGGCAGAAAGAAAAAGGGGCCCCGCCCCCTGACAGCCTGGCCTAGCAGTCCAAGCAGCAGCATTCTACCTGGAGGTGAGTTGTGTGTGTGTCGCTGTGGCCCCGTCCCCCCACTGCCGCCTGCCTGCCTGCCTCAGTGGGTCAAAACCCAAAGGGCCCATAATCCCGGGTTGACAGGGCAGGGCTGGTGTCCAGTTAGCTCGCCTCCCTTTGTTACGACCTGCTTTACTTGAGGGGGTCCGGGAGGGGGGGGAAGGGGGCTAGGCCGAGGGGCACAGATTTAGAAGTGATTTGGGGGTTCCTTTCTGGGCAATTTTCTGGGATGTTGTTGGTTTGGTGTTTTTTGGTTGTTGTTGTTGTTGTTGTTGTTGTTTTTGTTGTCGTTGGTCGTCGGTTGTTGCTGTTTTTGTATTGTTGTGTTGTTGCTATTGTTTTTGTCGTTGTTGTGTTGTTGTATTGTTGTTGTTTTGGTGGTGGTGGTCTGATCTTGGGGTTGGGGTGGTGTGTTCAAGTGTTCCCGTGACTACAATAGGTTTTCATACCCTGTGGGGTCTGTTCTGTTTCCTCCGTTTTCTGCCTGTGACTTACCGTCTGTTGTTGTCTGTCTGTCTACCTGTCTGTTGTTACCCGCTGTCTGTCTGTCTACCCGTCTGTTTTCTACCCGTTACCCGTTACTGTCTCTTTTTGTCTACCTGTTTCTTGTCTTTTTGATCTCTGTTGTCTCTACTTGTTGTCTTGCTCCCACGTCTGTCTGGCCTGTCGTCTGTCTGTTTCTTATTGTCTGTCTCTTACCCCGCCGTCTTCTTTTTGTCTGTCTGTCTGTCTACCTGTTACTGTCTACCCGTCTACCTGTCACCTGTCTTTGTTTTTACCTGTTCTATTCTTTTTTAAAGTCTTTGTCTGTTGTTACCGTTTCTATGTCTTTTTAACTGCCGTCTGTCTGCTTACTTTTTCTGCTGTGCTTCCACCTTTTGTCTGCCCCCTCAGTTGCGTCTCTTCTGCCTGTCTCTCTTTCTGCCCCGCCTGTCTTTCTGTCCGTCTGTAACAAAAAAAAATCAAGAAAACGGTACCGCGCACAAAAAACAGCTTTAGAAATGCTTGGAGCAAATTTTGTATGAGTGTTTTGTGTTGTATGTGTGTTTTGTGTGTGTATGTGTGTGTTGTGTGTGTGTGTTTTTGTGTGTTGGGGTTTTTGTGCGAGTGTGGTGTGGTGTATATGCGGTGTGTTGTGTGTGTTTTGTGTATGTGAGGGGGAGATTGGCGCACGTGCAGGGCGGGTGTGTTAACGTGTTCCCTGATGTCCTTGTTATGTCCTCCCTTGCAGGGTCTCATCATCATCGCCGTCATCAGTTTTGTTTCCCCCTCCCTTTTTCTCTGTCTGACATCCCCCCCCCCTCCCTCGCAACCCCCCCCCCCCCCGTCTTCTACATCCTTTGGTGTTTTTCAGTAAATAGCAAGTCGTAGTTGTGTGGTTTTGTTTTTCAAGTCTTTGGTTTCTTTCTTTAAAAAAACAAAGTCTGTAGATTTTGTGGGTTTGTTTACAATTCCTTTGGTCTTCTTTCGAAATGACAATGTTGTAGTTGTGCTGGTTTGTTTACAATTCCTTTGGTCTTTTTCGTAAAAAGACAAGTTGTAGATTGTGCGGTTTGTTTACAATGCCTTTGGGTTTTTTAGTAAATAGACATTCTGTAATTGTGCTGGTTTTTAGTTTTTTTTAAAAATGTTTTTTTGGTCTTTCTTTTTTTTTTTAGAAATTGACAATTTGTAGATTGTGCTGGTTTCGTTTACAAAGTCCTTTCCCTCAAAAAGTTGTTTTCCCTGTCCGTTTTGTCTTGCTTTTTGCTGTTTTCTGTTCCGTTTTTTTCCCTGGAAACATTCCACAAGGATGGGGTAGGCTGATTGGGGCTCTTTTATTGTTATTAGTTTGGGCACCGAAAAAAAAGATTTGATGTCGGTTTCCCGGATCGTGGGTCGTTAGGGTCTGGACAGTGACATTGTTTAACCCCGTCTGTGGGGTCTGTGTGTGTGTGTGCGGGGGGGGGGGGGGGGGGGGGGGGGGGGGGGGGGGGGTCTTTCAAACATGTACTGTTAGCCTTATGTAGAAACAGTCTGAGGGAACAAAAAACATGACCCTCAATTAAGGCTTTGGACGGGCATTATAGTCAAGTGGTTAAAACGTTAGACTTCGCCCAAGGCTCCTTTGAAGTCGGTGGGTTAATCCGGCGGCGCCTGGTGATTAACGGTGCAGAATATTACGACCCAGGAATTTCAATGCGTCCTGCCAGTGCCTTAATTCCCTAAAGATCAAATATGCACATAAGGGATTTTAATTCATGTGGGTTGGTAGGTTCGGAAACACAAAACGTGCCAGCGGGACATTCGAAAAATCAGAATACTGTGGCTACTCTGGCGCCCCGTGCGGGAGGTTTTAGGCGGTCAACGTGGTCCAGAGGTGCGGGTTCGATCCCGCTCGGTCGGTGTTGTGCCCTTGGGAAGACACTTTACTCCTATTTCTCACTCCCCAGGTGTACAAATGGTCCCAAAGCTCTGTGGGGAATTATCTGGCGACAGACTAGCGTCTGTCCAGGGTGGTGAAAAAACCTCAGTTCGTTTTAACGCTACAGAAAACCGGGATAAGCTCGGCTCATGGGTTCTGCTCGAAGAAATACATACTTTACTTAATGGTGCCCCCTGTTTGGGAGAAGCTGGCAGCTGCAGAGGAGGATGGAGAGAAGGGGAAAGGCGGCCCCTTGTCTGGCTGGTCTCAGAGCACACAGGCAGCTGCTGTCACTGCCGTCAGTCAGTCAGTCAGTCAGTCATTGGGGCGATCTTTTTCCCCCCGAGAATAATGGAATAAACACTCATGTGCTTGTTATACATCCAGTCCCCGTGTGCATGCAGCTTTGTAAAATGTTGTCCTTCATTCTCAGACAGCGGCTGAAGGTCGAGTGGCTGATGTCTGCTGTATAATAATAATAATAATAATAATAATAATAATATATGGAATTTATATAGCGCTGAATCTTGTAAAAAACAAACAAATCGAAGCGCTTGCACTCAATCATTTACAGGCATGCAACTCTCCTTAAACATAATGAGCAACAGATTTCAAATCCATGCGCGCGCACTACGCACGCACACGCACGCACGCCGCACGCCGCACGCACGCACGCACGCACGCCGCACACCACACACACACCACACCACCCCACACAACCGGACAACTTAGGGGGAAGATGCGTTGAAATTGGACAGATATTGGGGGGAAGCTCAGGTAGGAAATAGTGTGTTTTGGGCTGGATTGAGGATCAAGTGAAGCTTTTGACGAGAAGAGGGAGGTCTTCCAGGGGGCAGAACGGAAGGAGCGCGGCCCCCAGTGGTTTGTTTGAATCGGGTGTTCGAAAGCCAAGTATCTGCACTGAACGAGGGCGGGATGGAGGTCCCGGTGAAGACAGTTACAGAGTAGGGGTGCAGATTGTGGACACTTAAAACAGAGGTTTGTTTTATACTCCAGTCTTGTGAGACGGCAACCAGGAAGAGATCGCAGAGGGAGTGATGGTTCAGTTTTTTCTTTCTTAGGCCCAGTCGAGCTGCAGGTTTGTATGCGTGAGGGGATAGTGATGCTGTGGCCAGCCAAAAGAGAATGCGTAGTCTAAACGTGAAGATGAGAGATGTGACAAGTTTGGGAAAGTTGCCAGTGGCAGATACTTGCGAATCGCGCTTATGCCCGGTACACGACTGCAGCGCGCTGTGCGACTGTGCCGGGGCCCCCCTTAACTGGCATCACAGGTACCTACCTGCTGTTTCCCACAGGATTAACTTCCCATTGTCCCCCCCTCCTCTTCTCCCCCCCCCCCAAAATCCCCCCCCCCCCCCCCCCCCCCCCCCCCCCCCCCCCCCCATGCCCATGCCATCATTGACACGCTTCTTGACATGGGAAAAAAACTTTACACTGCAATCTTGCTGCTTTCCCTTTCTTGTTGTTTCTTTTTTCTATCTTTTTTGTGGTTTTTTTTTTTTCTTTTCCCCCCCCCCCCCCCCCCCCCCCCCCCCCCCCTCTCTCTCCCCCTCTTCTCTCTCTCTCTCTCTCTCTCTTCTTGCCCTTTTTCTTTCTTTCTATGTTTCTTTCTTTCTTCTTTCTTCGTTCCTTTGTTTTTTTCCCTTTTCCCTCCTTTGTTCCTGTGTGGTTAAGGCTTCCCAGCCATTTTTACTCCATGGCCCCCATTAATCGGTTGGGGTGTTGTGTGCTGTATGTTGTTAACGTCTGTGGTCTGTGTATGGGGGAGGTAGACAGGCGGGGCTATAGGTCTGCCGGACACCTGCTATTCCTACACACACAAACAAGCAGGAGGCAGACAGAAGACAGACAGCAGGTCACAGCCACACTTAGTCCAGGTATCATAGGGCAGAGCAGACGGGGGTGGCAGGTAATCTGTGCTGCTCCCGCTGTGGTCATCAGCCCTGGGACAGGACTGATTTGTGGAGTCGCGCCATGCTTTCTTCTGTTCTGGCTGTGGGTGTGTGGGAATAAACAGTGGTAACACCCCCAAGGGGCACGTGTGGAGTGGTTTAGCGTCAACTCGTGACCCAGAGGTCGCGGGTTCGTCCCGTCAGTCGGTGTTGTTCCTTGGGAAAGACACATTACTCTATTTTTCATCCACAGGTGTACAAGTGGGTACAGCCTGTTTGGGAATTTTGGCGACAGACTAGGTCCTGTCACAGGGGTGGTGAAAACCCATTCGCTTACGCTACAGAAACGGGAAAAGCTCGGCTCTATGGCTTTGGCTCGAAAGAACTACTTTTTTTACCACCCCCATCCTTTTTGCGGTTTTTTGTTGTGGTGACAGGCCCAAGGTTTACCATAGTGAGATTTTTGCGGATACGGACCGTTCCCAACCCCCCCCCCCCCCCCCCCCTCCCCCTTCCCTGTTTTAAAGGGTAGCGGCTTTTGGGTGATGTTAGACAGGACCGTGTGCTTGTTGTTGCTGGTGTTAGGTTTCCTTGACAGGGACACCAGTGTGCCTCTGTGTGCTGGTGTTAGTTTTCCCCTTCGAAGCCCACAGGGGGTGGCTCTGTTGTTGGGTGTTAGTTTGCCCTCTAGTGACAGTGTGCCTCTTTTGTGTGTTAGTTTCCTTAAAAGACCCAGTGGCCTCTGTTGTTGTTTGGTTTTTTAGTTTTCCCTTGACAGGGACACCAGTGTGCCTCTGTTGTTGTTGGTGTTAGGTTTCCCCTTATGTATCCGTTTCCTGGTATGCATCGGGCTATATTCCAAAGGCGGACACTACCCCACTAGAGATACTTTGTCCACACTCTGCAGTGCCAGCTTAGCAGGTCCTTTCTGGAGTGCCAGTTCAGCCAGGTCCTCTTCTGAGTGCCAGCATCAGCAGGTCCCTTTGGAGTGCCTCATGCAGCGGCGGGCAGGACTGAGCTGCTGTTTGGTGTCTGGTGCTTGCAGTTTTTGCAAGAGCCGCACTGCCGCGTGTGTGTGTGTTGTGTGTGTGTGTGTGTTGTGTTATGTGTTGTGTGTGATGTGTGTGTGTGTGTGTGTATGTGTGTGTGTGTGTGTATGTGTGTGTGGCATGGGGTGACATCAGTGGCAGTGGGTGACCTCCAGTGGCGTGGGGTGACCTCCAGTGGCGTGAGGTGACCTCCAGTGGCGTGGGGTGACCTCCAGTGATATGGGGTGACCTCCAGTGGCACGGGGTGACCTCCAGTGGCACGGGGTGACCTCCAGTGGCATGGGGTGGGCTCTTTAGAGGCCCAGGGCCCGGCTGTCTCCCAGCCTGGTGGACTCCCCAGGTAGAGCAGCATCCCTGCAAGCTGCATCATGGCTACACGGCCAGCAGCGGAATGTGTTGTACTGCCGTTGTGGGCTGAGGTCCTGGACATCCATCTCCGGCAAAAGGGTGGAAGAGAATGAAGATGGGGGAAATGGATGACGGTGCAGACGTGAACAACAGGCAGCAGGAGAAGGGACCCAGAAGGCGGAACATAGACGTGGAGATGACAGGGAGAACAAGGCAGAAACAAAGAGAGGGAAAGAAATGAGGTCATTCCTAGCACAGAATTTCCAGGTGGGGATGCTGTTTATACTGACAGACCCCCACCCCCACCCCGCATCCCCACAGGGAGGGGGGAGGGGGCAGTGTGATAACACTAACATACCCAGCATTCCCAGGGGGTGTTGTTCAGGTGAAACAGCCGCCACTGCAGAAACCATCAGGGAACACAGGAATTGATAGATAGGCCTAACTGAAATAATGGACAAATAAATACTCGATAAACATTTTTAACGAATTATGAACATCAGATAAAAGAAAAAATAGAAAACTGAATGAACAAATCCCACTAAACCACTATAATAGTCCTCCCACTTTCCCTTGGGAATTGGGGGGGGGGGGGGGGGGGGGGGCAGTATAAATAGCACTCTCACAGTCTGGAAATTCTGTGCAAGAAATTTCCTCTTTTCTTTCACTCACTTTGTTTCTGCCTTGTTCCTTTGCTTCCTGTCACCTCCTCCTTGTCTGTTTTCTGCCTTTTTGGTCCATTCTCCTGCGCTTTATTTTCAGAAAAGACTTGAAAGATAACAAATCTTGAATGCCAAAGTCGGATGCGCTGGGACTGACTTGTCAGGCGCTTAACGGAAGCGTGACGCATTTCCGCCCATGCAAAAGACAATAAATAGTTGCTGAGTGTTCGACGACGACGACGACGACGACGAAGAAGAAGAAGAAGAAGAATCAGTGGACAGCGTGACAGACACTAGCCCCACACCTCGTAAATCAGCAAAGCGCTCAGTGTAGTCCAGGACACAGTCAGGACAGGGCAGGGTAGGACAGGACAGGACAGGACAGAACAGGGCAGGGCAGGGTAGGACAGGACAGGACAGGACAGGACAGGACAGGACAGGGCAGGGTAGGACAGGGCAGGGTAGGACAGGACAGGACAGGGCAGGGTAGGACAGGACAGGGAGACGGACAGGACAGGACAGGACAGGGCAGGACAGGACAGGACAGGACAGGGCAGGGCAGGGCAGGGCAGGGCAGGACAGGGCAGGGCAGGACAGGACAGGGCAGGACAGGACAGGACAGGACAGGGCAGGACAGGGCAGGGCAGGACAGGGCAGGACAGGACAGGGCAGGGCAGGACAGGGCAGGACAGGGGAGGGCAGGGCAGGACAGGGCAGGGCAGGGCAGGACAAGACAGGACAGGGGCAGGGCAGGGCAGGACAGGACAGACACAGTCAGGATAGGACTAGGACAGGAAAGGGACAGGGCAGGACAGGACAGGACATTACAGGGCAGGACAGGACAGGACAGGACAGGAAAGACAGGACAGGACAGGACAGGACAGGGCAGGGCAGGGTAGGGTAGGACATGACAGGGCAGGGCAGGGCAGGGCAGGGCAGGCAGGACGGGCAGGGACAGGCAGGACAGGACAGGACAGGGCAGGGCAGGACAGCAACAGGACAGGACAGGGCAGGACAGGCAGGACAGGACAGGACAGGACAGGGCAGGACAGGGCAGGACAGGGCAGGGTAGGACAGGACAGGGCAGGGCAGGACAGGGCAGGACAGGGCAGGGTAGGACAGGACAGGGCAGGGCAGGGCAGGGCAGGGCAGGGCAGGGCAGGACAGGACAAGACAGGGCAGGGCAGGACAGGGCAGGGCAGGACAGGACAGGACAGAACAGGACAGGACAGGACAGGGCAGGGCAGGGCAGGGCAGGACAGGGCAGGACAGGACAGGGTCATGGCGGAGCTGTGCGCTAGCTCATCCACTGCTGTGTCAGGAGAAGAGTGGCTTCATTGCTCTGGTCACACCGCCCCTGGCACAGGAAGGCAGGGGGAGGCAGCCTCTGAGACAGGAAGAGACAGCCACCTGCAGTCATGCATACCCCTCCCTCCCTCCCTCCCTCCCCTGCCAGACCACCCACCTCACCCCTCCCCCTCCTCCCCCTCCGTTCCGCTTGGCTGGCTCCCATCCTTCTTGGGTTGTCGATAGCTCAGGGGTAGTACGTACAGTGATGGCCACCGATGCTGTTGATCCCGCGTTGTTGGTGCGGTGGTGGTGTGGTGTGGTGTGGTGTTGGTGGTGGTGGTGGTGGTGTGGTGTGGTGTGGTGTTGGTGGTGATGGTGGTGGTGTGGTGTGGTGTGGGTGTGGTTTGGTGTTGGTGGTGATGGGTGGTGTGGTGGTGGTGGTGGTGGTGGTGGGTGTGGGTGGTGTTGGTGGTGATGGTGGTGGTGTGTGTGTGTGAGTGTAGTTGTTGGTGTGGTGGTGATGGTGGTGGTGTGGTGTGGTGAGTGTAGTTTGGTGTGGTGGTGATGGTGATGGTGGGGTGGTGTGGTGTGGTGGAGTGTAGTTTGGTGTGGTGGTGATGGTGATGGTGGTGGTTGGTGTGGTGTGGTGTGGTGTGGTGTGGTGTGGTGTGGTGTGGTTGTGGTCAGTCAAATTGTTCACAGAGGGTTAATACACTGTGAGGATGGAAGGTGGATGTCTTGGAGTTAGTATTAGATCAGAGCAGTGTACTGCAAGTTCAGGGGGGATCAAAGCACTGGTGTGTGTGTGTGTTTGTGTGTGTGTCGTGTGTGTAGATGTGTGTGTTTCTGTGTGATGTGTGTGTATGTGTGTGTTGTATGTGTGTGTGCGAGTGTGTGATGTGTGTGTGTGTGTATGTGTGGGTGTGTGTGTGTTGTGTGTTCCACTCTACATCGGCTTCTAGTCCTTGAAGAGGAGAGGGAGGAGGGTGGACTGGCCTAGTGGTTAAAGCTTAGCGCTGCTCATCTGAAGGCCACTGGGGTTCGGGTTCGAATCTCCATCGAAGTGTCTGTATTAGTTCAGGTTGCTTTCGAGTTTATGTTGGTACTGACTCCTCTCCCGGAAAGTGCAGATGAGGTTTTGATGAAGGAAGGTCTGTGTGAGGGCGTTCTTGCGCACTCGTTAAAACACCAGCCACGTTTCCTACAAAAGCAGGCTCGCTATACCCAGCATGCACCCTGTGACCTAGAAACTCCCTGTGACCTAGAAACTCCCTGTGACCTAGAAACTCCTTGTGACCTAGAAACTACAATTCAGTGTTCCTGCGACTTTCGAAGGAGCTGAGGCAGAAGTCAACACAATGGATGACAACATTTACAACAACAACAACAACAAAACCCACTGGTGCCATGTTTAGATACTAGCTGTCGTTTTTCTGAGGTTTTTTGTTTTTGTTTTTTGGCTGGTGAAGGTGGGGGCATTCAGACTTGGGGATGGTGCCTCAGCACAACAACACCAGTGT
This sequence comes from Rapana venosa, assembly GCA_028751875.1. NCBI lineage: Eukaryota > Metazoa > Mollusca > Gastropoda > Neogastropoda > Muricidae > Rapana > Rapana venosa. Next base: position 83,843,264 of record CM054138.1, on the reverse strand, counting down.
GTGTTTTGTGTGTTGTACATTGCATCGTCCTTGCTCTTCCGAAAGGCGAACTCGTTTCAACGTGTGTGCAAGATGTTGTGCGCGCCTTCACACACGATACCAGGCTCTGCAGTGTCCTCTAAAGCACTCTTGGGGGAGCCGAGTGGAGTGGAGCCGAGTGGAGTGGAGTGGAGTGGAGTGGAGTGGAGCCGAGTGGAGTGGAGTGGAGTGGAGTGGAGTGGAGTAGAGTGGAGTGGTCAGTGATGCTAACTGCAGGGGAAATACCTTCCAAGGGATGTCTTGGTGGATGCTCCTCTGAATTGAAGCTAACAATCTTGCGCTGTTGGAGTTTTATGTGGACTTTGATTTTGTATGTTGGTTGGTTTGTTTTCGATTGTTTTTTGTTTGGTTTTGGTTTTCAACGGCAATGTCTGTTGTTGGGACATGGCACATAATGCAGTACTGGATTTTGTTTTGTTTCTTGTTTGTGTGTGTGTGTTGTTGTTGTTTTTTGTTGTTGTTAGGGTTGGGTTTTTTTTTCTCTCCCCGGCGGCAGCTGAGGCCACGGCAGAGTAATGAGAGATCTCCCTGTCCCGCCCTGCCCAAAGTGACTTTTCCCCCACTACCCACACAAAGGATAGTGTTTTTTTCACAGGGAGCTGCTTGACTCGTTTTACTTGCTGACCTGTCCATATTTTTTTCATTTTGTGGCCAACACCTCCCTCCCTCCCTCCCCCCTTTTCTTCCCTCGCCTTTCTCTGGTCCCTGGAGAGGCCGGGAGGGGAGAGAAAAAAGAAAGCCTCCACAGTCCCCCCCCCTCCTCCCTGTCGTCTTGTTCTCTTCTCTTCTGTCCCTAGCCAGCCCCCGACCTGCTCTGCTGTTTGCCCCTGCCTCTTCCCCCTGTCCCAAAACCTCACCTATTACTACCCCAAATGAAGACCTCCATGGGTCCACTCCTAAGGCCGGGTATACCCGCACAATGCCCACCCTCCTGCCCACCCGGCTCTGCTCAGCAAAGCGCAAGGTCTGTGGCCACAGGTCGCACGTGCAGGGCTGTTTGGGGAGTTTCCTCAAGGCACTAGTGGGGACTGCCGTGAAGAGTGCTTCAGCCTCCTTCAAGGGCCATCACCAGTGTGACAATCAAGCAGGGTTACGTCCTCTGGCGTTCAATTTGCCAGCCTTCTTTCGTGAGTCCTAGTTGCGCTGTGGGAACAATGGGGATCTGTATGACTGGCCTGGTATAGTTCTGTGTGTGTGTGTGTGTGTGTGTGTTGTGTGGGTGTCTGTGTGTGTGTGTGTGGGTGTGTGTGTGTGTGTGAGAGAGAGAGTGTGTGTGTGTGTGTGTGTGGTGTGGGTGTGTGTGTGTGGTGTGTTGTCTGTGGTGTGTGTGTGTGTGAGTGTGTGTGTGTGTGTGGGCTGTGTGTGTGTGTGTGTGTGTGTGTGAGTGTGTTTGTGGTGTGTGTGTGGTTGTGTGTGTGTGGGTGTGTGGTGTGTTTGGT
>CM054138.1:83786202-83841286 GCA_028751875.1 Rapana venosa | reverse complement strand
AGTGTGCTTGTGTATGTGACAGAGAGAAGAGAGATGATGAGGGTTATTGAGAGAGAGAGTGAGAGAGAGAGAGAGAGGAGAGAGGAGAGGAGTGACGAGAAGAGAGAGGAAGGTTTGAGAGGCGTGTGAAAGAGATCCAGGAGAGGAGTCGGGAAGAGGAAGGAGAGAGAGAGGAGGAGAGAGAGAATCGTTGTGTCGTTTTGTTTCGTTAAATCCAGCTGAAGCAAGCACTTCAGAAATATGTATTGCTTTGCAATAGACAGAAGTTTGTGTCTAGCCTCTTTGTAATTGTGTTATTGTCTATTTGCCTGTTTGCTTAAATGTAATTCTTTTTTCCCGCGTATATGTGTGTCTATGCTTTGATACATTTCTAATTTTTGGTTCTTGTTTGTTTTGGTTGTTAAGTTGGCTGGATTATGGATGTTTTAATTGAACTCAGCTTCATTATTCAAGCCTGTTGGGTGTTTTTTTTACTATAACATTCTTTCTTTGTTGGTGCTTTTAAAGGATTTTGCATTGCTTTCGATAAATATTTTTGTGTAACGATGCCAACAGTGTAATTGCATCTATGTGTATACACACGCTTTTTAGAAACCAGTGAAGTGCATGCCCAACCTCTACATCCTCTCAATTTTGGCAAGATACAGAAAGAGAAACGGGATAGCCCAGAGGTCGCAGCACTTGCTTTCCCCCAGCCAAGTTAAACATCGTCGAGAGTGGTTACCACTTGGTTGGGTGATCCGTGATTTGCGCGCCTTGCTTCAGTACAGTTCCCCAGTTCACCAGCTCTGTAATGGGTGAGGTACCTGCACCTACTTAGGGTCAGGGAGGGTAGTTAAGCAGGGGAGGGAGAGGTGATATGCGCCCCCCGCCCTCAATATGCTGGCCCTAGAAAGTGAAGTCTCCAAGGCCTCGCTTCCTCTACGTCCTCCCTATAGGTTATGGGACACTTTATCTTTTTACTTTTGCAAGAAAGGTAAATTACAGACGTGCTCTAGGTCCTAACTTTTCACTGGCTTATTGGGAATTATTACTTTCTGGTGCGTACCGAGTGATTTCGCTGCTATGGAAATGCATGCGATTTAAAACAACTTGAAGTGGGCCCTAGCGCTTCCCTTATCATGATATGTTTCCCTGGCGTCACATACAGGCCCGAGTGATTAAAGACACCTACGTGGTTGGTCAGGTATTGCATGTACAAATGATTTCAAATCGCATTCTGTAAAGAGGACGAAGCTAGGTCTTTGTGGTCCCAAGCCTTATCAATGAGCTCATAGGGGTTTTACACTCTGGGGTATGAGATGGCCAGATGACTGAACGATCTATGTGTATCTTACGGAATTGAACCAGTGACCCTTCCTGTGCATATATAAACCCAAGGTACTAATACCCGCACTTTGGTTCAGTTTGTTATTCTTTGCTTACTATTTTCATCTTTGTTTTACTGTAAAAATTAATTGTATCTTTAAAAAAAATCCAAAAAAAAACCTTCCTTGACAATTCCTCTATGTTGCCTTTTTCTTCCCTTTTATGTATGGTAAAGTTAATTTGAGTACCAGACCATAATTTATCACTTCATCTGAAAAAGGCTTGCACACAGACCACACCAACTCATGGTTCTTTTAGTCTCCATCTGTTGGGGGGGGGGGTGGAGGGGTGGGGTGGAGGCGCGTTGGTATTGGACACTTGCAGTCAGTTATTATCTTATTATTATTATTATTTATTATTATAATCGAGGATATTAGGAATAAGCACTCATGCGCTTTTTTAACATCAAGTCCCCGTGTGTATGGGTTTTGTAAATTTTGTCATCTGTTTCCCTCCGGCACACAATGGCTACTCTTTTTGACAAGCGGAACTGGATTTAACGCGTGCCAAATTCGTTTTGCATGCGTTTCGCAGCACGGGGCCTAGGGTTATTGTCTCATCCGAAAGGGTTCTTGAGAAAGGGGGTTTAGAGGTTCTTGGGTTAGATTCTGCCGTTTTACTGTAGTTTCCTCTTTGGATCGGGTAGGATGACTGTGTGCCTGGTCTTACTTGTTGCTACTGGAACTATGCACAAGGTATAGTAGTAATCTACCTGGCCTCAACAACGTTTCTGACTTCAATAGAAGGGGTCATGGATTTTTTATACAGTATGCGTGCTGGAGAAGTTCGTTGTTGCGTGTTAATAACCCACCGAAATCTTCATAAAAATCGCAGACTAGATTCAAAACGGGGAATCCATGCCCATTTGCGAATTGCAGCTACCATTAGTGAAGTGGGCCAAAATTAGTATGGGCACAACACACACCAACACACACACACACACACACTCACACGCACACACAAAACACAACACACACAAACACACCACACAAACAAAACACCCAAACACACCACACCAAACACACACACCACAAAAACACACACACACACAAGAAACACACACACAAACACACACACACACACACGACACCACACGCACCAACTCCACATACACACAAACAACACACACAAAAACACACAACACACACCACACTCAACTCACACACACAGACACAACAACACACACACACACACACACACATCACTCAACACTAACACACAAACAACACACACAACAACACACAAACAATAATCACACCACACAAATACACACACACACTCGTTTCACACAACACACACACACCACAGCACACACACACACACCAGACCCCCAAAAAAAGCCGACACACACAAAACAAGCAAAGAAAGAAAACAAAGACAACAAAGAAAGAGCATGGTACTGTTAGTCTGGTGTTATTATGTAGGCTCTTGCCTTTGGCTCATTTGGCATAAGAATAGGGCGATGATCACTTTTGTTTTTGTACCATGTCAGTATTTGCATGATAGCAGGCTGTGTGCGTATTTGTGTGTGTGTGTGTGTGTGATGTGTGTGTGTGTGTGTGTGTTGTGTGTGACTTGTGTGTCTGTTGTGGTTGTGTTGTAGTTGGGTGTGTTGTGTGTTGTGTGTGTGTGTGTGTGGTGCGCGCGCGCGTTGTTGTTGGTAATGTGTGTGAGTGGAGTGTTGGTGTGTGTTGTGTGTGTGTTGTCGTGTCTGTGCGGTGTGTGTGTGTGTGTGTGTGCGTGGTGCGAGTGGTGACGTATGTGTATGAGAGAGAGCTAGAGAGGAGAGGTGAAGCGGAGTGAGAGAGTGTGTGTGTTTGAGTGTATGTGTGTGTCGTGCGCGTGCGTGCGTGTGTGTGTGTGGTTTGTGTGTGTTAGTGAGAGTGAGGGTTTTCTGTGGATGGAAATTATGTTTGTGCGGGGGTATACTCTTGTGTGTGTGTGTGGTGTGGGTCTTTGTCGTGTGTGTTGTTTTGTGGGGGGTATACAAGTTCGTGTGTGTGTGCGTGTGTATTGTGTTTTGTGTGAGTGCGTGTGTGTGTGTCGAGTGAGAGAGAGGGTGTGTGTGTATGTTTTTGCGGGTCATCTGGTATATATTATCACATGTGTGTGTTGCCGTGCGGTGTTGTGTGGTGTGTGTGTTGTGTTGTGTCGGCTTGTGTGTGGTTGTGTGTGTGTGTGTTTGTGTTCCGTGGGTGTGTGTGGTTGTGTGTAATGTGTTTGTGCTAGGGTATACATTGTGTTGTATTGTGGGGCATACACGTGTGTGTTTGTGCGTGGTGTATGTGTTTGTGAGTGTGTGTGTGTGTGTGTGTGCTGTGTGTGTGTGGTGTCTGTATCTTTTTGTCTGTCTTGTGTATGCACTAAAATGGGCGCAAGCATTTTGTCTGTTCTATCCTGGAAGCTTCTTCGGACCCGTTTCTTGCATCTGGATTTCCAGACAAGTCTTTCCAAGCGTTGGCTGTGCATGTTGAAGCGAGGAGAACGAACTGTATGACGTAATATCCAAGGTGTTCAGTAAACTGCCCGCTAAGTAAGTGAAATGAGCTGTGGCTTTCCAGTGCACTGGAAACACACAGGACTTGGTTTCGACGTCTGCTGAAGCTGTAGGGAATGGAGTTGTAGTCCTCAAGGCAGAACAGACTGCTGTTATTTCAGTTTGCGTTTACAGTTTGAGAGGTATTGTTGTTGTCGTGACTCCTGTGGTTATGTGAACACACTGGATAAGGTTTCTGATGTCTGAAGCATCAAATAGGAGAGATTAGCCTCAAAGCAGATCACCAAACGTCTTTTCAGTGTTGCTTTACAATTAGAGTGTAATAGCTGTATTGAGTGTCTCTTCTAAACGTTTTCTTATACGTGTGTGTGTGTGTGTGTGGGGTGTGTGGTGTGTGTGTGTGTCGTGTGTTGTGTGTGTGTGTGTTGTGTGTGTGTGTGTGTTGTGTGTGTGTGTTTGTTGTGTGTGTATATTTGTGTGTGTTTGTGTGTGTTGTGGTTTGTGTGTGTATATGAGTGTGTTTGTGTGTGTGCTTTGTGTGCTTTCTTTAATTTAACCATACTGTTCGCTAAAGGAGATGGATATGTAGACCTGTGCGTGTGTGTGTGGTGTGTTGTGATGTGTGTGTGTGTGGTGTGTGTGTGTGTTTGTGTGTGTGTGTGTGTGTGTTGTGTGTGTGTGTGTGTTTGCATGTACTTGTGTGTGCTGTGCGATGTTTTCTGTGTGTGTGTGTGAGGGACATGGGTGCATGTGTGTGCATGATTTGTACAAACGCGAAAAACCAACAACAAAATAAATTTCAGAAGATACAGTGACAAGCCAACTAACCAAAAGAAAAAGACCATGCTGTTTGTCTTTTGTTGTGCAAAGCTTTGTTGGTTTAGTTCCCTTGGCTAGACAATGGGGTTGATTGAGTTCCATGTGTATGGGAAGAGAATATGCCTAGATGCTTGCTGTTTTGTTTGTGTGTGTGTGAGTATGTGTATTGTGTGTGTGTGATCTGTGTGCTAATGGTAGTATATATAAGGACACTTTGTGATCATGTGTGTATGTTTGTGTGTGTTGAGTGTGTTGTTAGTGTGTGTTTGTGGTGTGTTTGTGCGTGGTGTTATGTGTGTGTGTGTGTGCTTGCGTGCGTATGTGTGTATGTATTCTATCTGCCTGTCTGTGTCTGTGTTCGCACTTTCGTGCTCAAGCACTTGTCGGATTCGGAGTACGTTCCCCATTTTCTTGCATTCCTGGATTCCAAGAAAGGTCCTTTCAAGCGTTGATGTGCAGCTGAAGCAGGCAGAATGACCTGTCTGAACGTACCAACTGTCATGTAATGATGCTAGAGAAATGAGCTGTTCGCTTTCCAGTGTACTATAACACCAAGGACTAGTTTCTGAGGTATGAAGCATAAAAGGACAGATTAGCCTTAAAGCAGAACTCACCTACGTCTTTTCAGTATGCGTTAAAATTAGAGTATAGTGAATTAGTGTCAGTTCTAAACCGTTTCTTATAAAATGTGTGTGCTATGCGTTGTGTGTGGCGGCGCGCGCGTGTGTGTGCCTGAATGTGTGAGGGAGACGAGAGAGAGAGACGAGAGAGAGGAGAGGCGATGAGAGTGAGAGTTTGGGACAGAGGAGGTGAGTAGAGAGCGAGATGGAAGCGAGAGAGTGTGAGTAGAGTGACGCGGAGGAGAGAGAGAGAGAGTGTCATTGAATTTCCATGCATCTCGCCACGTAAACAGCCATTCTGCTATTTCAGAGGGCTTGTGCATTATTTGATTTATTTAATGGACGAGAAAGTTCGTTGTGATAAGAATTTCCCATCGGCTTGAAAAGCAATCTAATAAAAGCATCCCAAACAATATAAATGAACATTTTCTCCAGTAAGCCTTGGTACCTCTGTTTACCTCTATTAACTGACTAACTATATACCTATATATATACTATATTTATATTATATATATATATATATATATATATATATATGATTTATCTATATTATATATTTATATATTTAGATATTTAAGGACAGATGATGGATGAATGATTGATAGATGGATGGATGATGGATGGATGGATGCGATTGTAGGATAGATAGATAGATTGATAGATGGTTTGGATGGATGAATGGATGGCATGGATGGATGATGGATGGATGGCATGGATGGATAGTAGAATAGGTAGATAGATAGATAGATAGTAGATAGGTAGATTGATAGATAGATAATAGATAGATAGATAGAATTGTAGATAGATAGTATTAGATAGATTAGATAGTATAGATAGATAGATTGATAGATAGATAGATGGTTGGATGATAGTTGGTTGATCGATGATAGATCAGAGCGATCGATCGATGATAGGAAAGGTTAGGTAGATTATAGATTGATATTAGAAGATAGATAGATAGATTGATTGTTAGTTAGATAGTTAGATGGGTAGTTGGTAGATGGGTAGTTGGATTGATGGATAGTGGATGAATGGATAGATGGATAGATAGATAGATAGATAGATAGATATTTCATACTTTATTATGCATGAATTTTATAGCGCTTAAATCTTGCAAAAAAACAAAAATCAAAGCGCATATTATATTATTTATAATATATTATACTATATATATATATTATATATATATGTGTGTGTTGTGTGTGTGTGTGTTGGTGTGAGTGTGTGTGTGTGTTGTGTGTGTGTGTGTGTGTGTGTGTTGTGTGTATCGTGTGTGGTGTCACCCATAGAGTGCCTAAAATGGAAAAAAGTAATGCTGTTCTTATTATCATTATTTCACACACGGGGTTCAGAAGAAATAATTGTGGTTGTTGTGTGCTGTAAGAGAGAGAGAGATGAGTGGAGAGAGATGAGTGAGAGAGAGAGGGGGGGGGGGAAGAAAGGGGGGGAGTACACGTGTACCTACGAAAGCATGTGTAAAACGCACAATATCCTCCCAATACCAAAAAGAAACCATTCATAAAGATATGAATATTCTCTTTAAACCCTTACTTCTTTACGTCATAAGATGACAAGGTTTGTGACCCAGCCAACTGTTATATATCATTATATATATAACTTATATATATATATATATATATATAATATATATTATATATATATATATATATATATATATTATTTATATATATATTATATATATAATAAGGGTTAGATCATACACATACATTTCACACATAAATACTCACAACACCCAGATACAATGCATCTTTGTTCGGACCATTTTGATGAGTTGTGAAACTACACAACAGACGGTGTATCAAGTCCTGTTTCTAAAATAAGCACAACGCATTTCAAACGTGGTGCAGAAGGTGATAACCAGCAGTTAGGGAGTACAAAGCTCTTTCTGAAAAGACAGGCATACCATCACCCTGCACTTAATCGGTGCTTCGCTCTTATTGGAAACAAAAATCTCAGGGATGGATGTTGGTTTGTTTGTTTTGAAACGTAGGGGAAACCAGGTGAAGTGTAAGTTTTTTGTGTGGAATAGGTCATTTGACAGCTGTTAAAACTTGCACGAAAATAGTTACTCGCTATTACTTGTGTGTTGTGGTTGTGCGCGCGCCACGACGGACGACCACACACTCACACAATGTACACAACACAACAACCACACACACACACACACACAACACACACACACACACCACGTGTGCACACACGGTGGGAAACGGTTGACCAAAAATGTACAAAAAAACTACATACACCTCGGGGATTCGATGTTATAAAAAAAAGCACTCGAGTGATTATTCCCATTATCTCGTATAAAGATAAAACAGAGTATTATATAAATAAAAATGGATAAATGGCACTGTGAAAAATAGCAGAGTAGATTTCGTGCGGAGTTCTTTTACTTGCAGTCAATGTTCCTTTTGACCAAAATACACTTAACTTGTTATGTGCGTATGTATGTATGTATGTATGTATGTTTTGTATGTATGTATGAATGTATGTATGGTATGTATGTATGTTTGTAGGTTATGTATGTATGTATGTATGTATGTTTGTTTGTTTGTTTGTTTGTACGTATATGTATATGTTTATGTATGTATGTATATATGTATGTGTGTATGTTAAGTATGATGCATTATGTATGAAGTATGTTTTATTCACGTATGTACGTATGTATGAATGTATATATGTGTGTTGTGTGTGTATGTATTGTATGTATGTATGTATGTATGTATTTATGTATGTATGTATGTATGTATGTATGTATGTATGTATGTACGTACGTACGTACCAGGAACTTACTATTATTTTTTGGTACGTATGTATGTACATTAGAAGGACTTTGGGGGGAGAGTGGAGTCGGCAATGATGTAACTCCAGAGGAAAAATAAAATCCTGTGGACGGCTGTGGCAGCAGTGAGTTTGAAATCAGAGACGGTAGGGAACAGAAGAAAGACAATGAACGTCACAGATAGACGTTCAACTCTCCCCCCAAAAGTCCTTCGGATGAGAGTATAAACCGTGGCTCGTGTGCGAACGCACGCGAACATCCTGCGTTCCACGTTTAAAATTCCTGTTCCGGTTTTCGTAAGAGTAGGCCATTGCGTGCCGGTGGGACAGAGATGACAATATTTACAAAACCGCATATCACAAGGGGGACTAGGCGGTTAAAAAAGAACACAAGTGCTTATTTCATGATTTCGATATAAAAAGAGTACAATAGAATTAAAATAAAGAGATGAGGCAGCGTAAAAAAACAAACAATCATATATTACACTCCAATGCTTGCGTAAAAGTAAGCTGTATTTGTATAATTATGATTATCCTTTACCGATACCCTTGGCCTGCTTTGCATGATACCTACAACCATCGTTAAAAACATGTGCTATCTTAACGTTGACAGTCCGTAGTGACGTGTAAAGTTTAAGGTGATTGGCAGTGCCGGTCATACCCATCAAGTTCTCTGAACTTGTCACCTGGTACCAGAGCTATATCACGCCTGTACCACCACCCTTCATCTGTTTTTAACGCGTTTTGAATTATGCCAGAAAAGTATTTTTTGTTTGGGTTGAATTTACTTCTCATAACTTCAGAGGAAAAAGATGTTGCTTTGTTGTGGTGTGTGTGTTGTGTGTCGTCGTGTGTGTGTGTGTTGTGTGTGTGTTGTGGTGTGTGTGTGTTGTGTGTTGTATGTGTTTGTGTGTGTGTGTGTGTGTGTGTGTGTGTGGTGTGTGTGTGTGTGCTGTGTGTTGTGTGTGTGTGTTTGTGTGAGAGTGAGAGTGTGAGTGTGGTGTGCTTGTATGTTGGTGGTATGTAGTTATTATAATGTATGTATGGAATGCATGTATGCATTATGTATGTATGTATGTATGTATGTAATGAATGCATGTTATGTATGTATGAATGCATGTATTTATGCATGGTGTATGGTATGGATGCATGGAATTGCATGGATGTATGAAGTCTGTATGTATGTATTATATGTATGTATGTATGTATGTTGTATTTTATGGATGGATGGATGATGGATGGGATGGATGGAGGGGATGGATGGATGAATGGATGATGGAATTGATGGATGGACTGGATGGATGGGATGGATGGATGGGTTGGAGAGGATGGATAGATGGTTGGATGATGAGATGGAACCGTACGAATGTATTTATGTATGTTTGAATGGATGGATGTTACGTAAGGATGGGATGGTGGATGGATATGCTGGATGCATGGATGGATGCATTGGAAAGGATGCATGGAATGCTTGTATGCATGAATGTATGTATGTATGTATGCATGTTTGTATGTACCGTTGATGGATGGTATGGATGGTGAATGAATGAATGCATTGCATGCTGCATGCATACATGCTTGCATGCATGCACGCATGTTATGTAGGTTTGTATGTGTTGTATGTATACATTGCATACATGCATGCCAGTGTGCATAATGTATGTATGTATGTATGTATGTATGTTTGTATGTATGTATGTATGTATCTTTGTTTCTTGTATTTATGTATGCCGAATTGGTTATGCATGCGTGGGGTGTATGAATGTGTGTGTACGTATGTTTGTATGTGTGTATGCCATCAATCTATTTATACATGTACGTTTGCAAACCAGAGACACAGAGGGGAGTGTGAGAGAGACGAGATGTGAGAGAGAGAGAGAGAGAGAGAGAGGAGAGAGAGAGAGAGAGAGAGGATGAGGTAGTGGGAGAGGATAGAGGAGAAAAGGAGAGAGAGCGGGAGAGACAGGACAGACAGACGACAGACAGACAGACAGACTGACAGACAGACAGACAAGAGAGAGAGAGAGAGAGAGAGGAAGTCGAGCGCAGGGTGTTGCGACGAGGAGAGTCAAGGGTGGAGAGAAGGAGAGAGAGATTACACAGTGAAAGTTTTGCTTTGCATGCAGGATTTACCTTGCGCAATCAGTAACAAATACAACCTATTGTACTTGTTAAAGTTTTGTAAGTTCTACATTTACCTCTATGTATCACAATCTTAATGTGCGTTGGTTTAATTAATTTTGATATGGCTGTGGTGTGGTGGATGGGGCTGGTTTACCTAGGAGGGGGATGGTCTTTATACGAAAGTTTTTAGGTTTGCTATGAGAATTATAATGGGGGGTGGTGGTGTAATAGGGTTGAAATAGGAACTGTGGGGGGGCCGCACGATGTCTTGTCACTTTCCTCCGTGTGTATCGTCCGGTTTGTTTTTTTCTGTTTTTTGGGCCGCGCTTTAATCTGGTCCCGTTTCGGCGTCGGGGACCCTCCAGTTTTATGGTTTGGTGCTGAGGTGGTAGTTGGTGTGTGTTTTTGGTCCGTGGCCATTCTCTCGCACGAACTTTGCGGTCTAGGTGTTTATCTTTTGTGAGTTACTTGTTTTCCTTCATGGGCGGGCGGAGTTTATTTGGGTTAACGCTTGAAATTTTAGGCTGCTCTCACTGGAGTCGCATCGCCACACACGAGCGGCGCCTCCCAATTATTTTTTTTAAATTCCTGTCTGATCACTGTTTGTGTTTCTCTGTCAGTAGTGGGATTTTTTTTTTGCTACAGAAATTTGCCGGGACAACTCCCTTTCTTTTCTTTTTTTTTTACTGTGGGCTTCTATTTACGTCGCTTATTATGGTGTAACACACACGGGACTTCAGGTTTATTCATCTCATCCTATGAAATAGCACTAGACATCCACTTATGTCTAGTGGATGGGGGTGAAAAAGTGTCAGGCCTCAAACGGGGATCCAAACCACCACACACTTTGAACGGGGACTTTTCGCCCTTTCTAGGAAGCGTGCGTTACATCTAGACACTGATGCAGCGGGATGCCTGCTTTAATGATGATTCGCTCTTATTTAAATTGTCATATAAATATACCACAAACAAGTCTGTTACTGGCTTTTTACCGTTTCCGGATAAGTGGGGTGAGGATTAAAATACTGACACTGAATAGTTAAAGAATGAGGTTGGGGGGATGAGACTGACAGCTGGTCTGTCCATATGGCATTAATGGGAAAGAGTGTTGTGAGGAGTGAGGGTTATATGTGTCAGGTTATATGTGCACTTGATTCTATTGGGGTCTTTGGTATGTGGACATTTATATTTATATATATATCAATCTTTTATGTTTATTTATAATATATTTTTTTAGCATTTAGATTTATATATATATATATTTATCTAATAGGTTTTATTATTTATAATCTTTTAATCTATTATACAAGTTATAATTTTATATCTAATTTATTATATTTGTATATACTTTTAATCTATATATGTGTATATTTATCATATATGATATTGTAACTCTTTCATATTATTTATATAATTTTATAACAATACTATCACAATAACTATAACTTATAAAAATCATACTAGATCTATTTTACTCTAAAGATAATTTCTACTCCCTTAGGCTATACAATATATCTCATCATAATAACTCAACACTCAAACACTCACAAACCAACATAACACCTCTCTAAACACATATCTACATACACAAACAACAACACAACTATTATTTTATATATCTTTCTATACTCTAACACTCATATACTCTATTACTTATCAAATTAATATAAATCTATATATCTCTCAACATGAAAAGGCACTCTACTATCCACGATTCTTTATCAATCGATCTTAATACTAACTATATCTAACACTCACTCTATCACTACACTTAAATCACTCATACTAAATACAAATCTATATCATCATACAATACTTTATTAAACTAGCTTTCTATAACAATCGCATTCTACATATCTCATTTATATCCTTTATTCTACTATTATATACTCATCTATTATCATCTAAAATCTATACATTAACAATAACTATTAATACCTATAATGTCTCTTTGTAACTAATATCTTTATATCACTATATTAGGTACCAAACATGACACTCACAAACACACACTATACACTACCCTCACAAACACACTCGCAAACTCACCTACAAACACACCCACACAAACACACAGAAACACACACACACAGACCTACACAAAACACCCTCACCACTAACACCACACATATATCTCAACCACAAACACACACACACAAACACACACACACATACACACTCAACATAACACATAAACAAACACAAAAACACACACAAACACACAGATACACACACACACACACAAACACCCACACACAAAACCACACACAAAACACACTCCAAAACTCACACACACACACAACACACAAACACACTCAAACATGCACACGGAATCATAAACCACAATACACAAAACACAAACAAAAACACACAATACACACACACATAAACGCACACAAACACCACAAACATACTCCTAAACACACAAACAAATAACACACAACAAAGAAATCACACACAAAACACACAAAAACACCACACAAACACACACCAAACACACACAAACACACAACCAATATACGCACACAAACACTTCACAAACATAATCACAAACACACAAACAAACACACAACACATATACACCACACAAACACACACAACCACACACACACCACAAACAAACAAGCAAACTCGCACATACACACACAAGCACACACACACACACAAACACACACACACAACACACACACACTACACACACACACACACACCACACACACACACACCACATCACACCACACACATGCAAACACCAACTTGACATACATTTACGTTAGGGCTCACATAGCACCACTTGACCTGTTTTGCTCAAACTCATTTACAGATGGTCGCTTAAAAAAATATCTTTTGTCGGCAACTATGTTGAAGTTGGCACCATTACAGTTGAATGCACTGTGTGTTAATCTCTTTATACGCTTCTGCACTTAAAATGGAGGAAATGGTTCTTCGTTGATACTTTTTTAATCATGTAAAATAAAAAGAGGAGAAAAATGTGTCGGGGTGTGGGTTGGGCAGGGGTGTTGTCTACCCTATGTGTGTTGTGTTGTGTATGTGTGTGAGTTGTGCTGTTGTGTGGTGTGTGGTGTGTGTGTGGTGTGTGTGGTGAATATATCTTTCGTGTCTGAATATTTCTCTCACCTTGGTTTTTATTCTGGGTTTTTTTCTTTTACTTTTTTATAGGTGTGTGTGGGTGTGTGTGCAATAGTCACACACTGTGTTCTTACTTGCGTTATTACTTGCGCATTTAAAGGTTGGGGTTTCTTTTTAAAGTAGCTTAGTTGGTGCCTGACTGAGCACACACGACACAGGACACACACACACACACAACCCAACACACACACACACAAACACACACATTTATATATATATATTTTATAAATACATATATATTATAATTATATAAACACTATATTTTCTAACATCTTATTAAGGGGTTGATGCTGAAACATTGTTTACACTTGCTTTGTGTAATGGCAACTTCGAAAACATGATAACAACGGTATGTGTGTTGTGGTGTTTGTGTGTGTGGTCTTTTTGTTAAAATATATTTTTTTAATATATATTTATACATTTCTAATCAATTTTTTTTTCATTATTTATATAATGTATTATATATATATATGATTTACTTTGTTATTTTTTTTTGTATTTTTGTCAATAGTTTTGGTGTGCTGAAAAATTTCATGAAATACATTAATTGTTTTATTCCTGTTCATTGTTTCTACATGGTACAGCAAAGCAAAGTTTCAAATTTTCTTTTGGTAAGGACAGTGTCGTGTTTGTATAGACAAGATGGGATCCTTTTTCCCCCAAATACTGCAAAACCTACCCCTTTGTCAATGCCCTTTTTTGTGCCTTATATCAAAAAATTGTTAGAAAAAAATAAACACTCACACTCAAACTAACACTACCCAGAGATGTTTTTTTTTTCAGTTAGTTACCATTACACAAGCATGCTTAAATGTCGTTACCTCTAAATAACAGTGTTGTTTGCAGATGTATTATTACAATGATCAAGAATTCTTGTGTCCATTTGGTATAGAAATTAAAAAACAATTTGCAAGAACCCTCACACTCTTTCGTGTTTTGATTGTTTCGGGTTTGGTTCTCACGATTGGAAGTGATAAGTTTTAAATCACTGAATTGTTATCAATACAACATAACACACAGAACTACTGAGGACAGTCAATTTATATCACAGATTCTTATTTCGGTCTCACTGATATTAAAATTGAACAAATTGTTGTGGAATAATGTGAATCAGTGATTGAGGGGGGGGGGGGACTGTCTTACAAGTAAGGAGGTGTCTACAATTGTGTATCTATCAAGCCTGAATTGAGTTGATTAGTTCTGACCTACACTTGAATATATAAAATAATTATTATATATATATATATAATTATATTATATATATATCTACTATATCATATATCAAGTTTACTAATATATTATTATATATATTTATATACATATATTATATGAGCCACTAGCCACTATTTACCGGTTGTGCAATTTAGCCATTTTTTTCCATTGTTTTATTAAGTTCAAACAGTATACTAGACATAGTCATTGGGTATCATGATTGATTTAACAATGATGCGGTTGTTGTTATTGTCTTGTTCCATTTATAGTTTAGTATGTTGTTTTTTACTCCTTTTGCCAAACCCGTGTATTGTTGAATAAGCCAATGTACATATCAAACACGTCAAGAGCTCTCTCTACTTTATGCTCTCTCTGTGTCTCAGTCTCTTTGTCTCTTGTCTCTACCGGCTCTCTCTATTTATCTCTTGTCTCTATGTCTCTCTGTCTCTATATTTGTCTATCTCTGTCTGGTATGTAGGTCATTTCTGTGTGTGTGTGTGTGTCTGTGTCTCTCTCTGTGTCACCCCTCTCTGTGTCACTCTCTGTGTGTCTCTCTCTGTTGTCTCTGTCTGTCTCTGTCTGTCTGTGTGTCTATCTATAAAGGTCATGCGTGGTCCGTCTCCTCAATTATTCTAAATGCTGCCCTTTTGAAAGTTTTTATTCTTGTAGTGAACTTTTGTTTCGAATCTGGACAAAATATTTTTTATGATGGGAATGAAGTAGTGACATGGTTACTGCACTTGTTTTCATCCTCAACTATATTTTCTGGAAATTATATATTTTATATATATATATATACATTTTATATACATATAATTATATATATAATTAAGTATACATTACACATATATTATTAACACATATATATGTTAAAATATAAATATATACAAATAGTTATAATTTATAGAGGTTCCTCAGACTTTTGGGAATTCGCAATCAGCCACAATCTTACTGTCGCCAACACCCTTGTTCATACCCCCACAAGACATCAAGAAGAACGACGTCGGCACTCACCCAAGTGGAGAAAGACACATAACCAAGATTGACTACATCTTGGCCCCCATGAAACGATTTAATCAGAGCATCAACAAAGCCCAGACAAGAAGTTTCCCTGGGCCGCTGATATTGGTAGTGCCACGACATGGTACTCATGACCCTAAGATCATGATGAAGACAAAAAGAAACCAGAATGAGAAATCCAGTTTGCGGTGTTCAACAGGAAAAACAGTGAAGGACACCTCGATCGTCGCTGAAATCTTTAAGGCTGAGGATAGGGGGCCAGATTTGCCGCATTTTTGAATTTCCTCCAAGATGACCATCAAAACCTCACTGAGACCTTAGCAAGACCATTCAGGAGACAGCGGCTGGAGATCCTTGGGAAAAGAGAGGAAAAAAGAAGAACCAACCGTTTGGGTTACCAACGATATCCTGGACCTGTGCGACCAACGTAGGGAGCTAAAGCCAGTGAAGAACAGAAAACCAGAGAAACGGCCGAAGAGTATAGACAAGTTCAACAGGTCAACAAGAAGAAGATGACTGAGGCATGGGAATCTGGATGTCAGGAAACAATGCTCCAAGGTTGTGAAGTGGAGAAAGGCATGGCGAAAGGAGACAGCAAAGAGGCGTCCGTACCAGAACAATCAAGGGTATAAACCAAAGTCCCAGCAGCCAAGACCTCCGTTATTTGAAGACAAAGAGGAGGTCAGTCATTACAGAGAGCGGCCACTATCATGAAGAGATGGACAGAACAGAATATTTGCAGAGACCTGCTACAAACAGTGTGCTTGTGTATGTGACAGAGAGAAGAGAGATGATGAGGGTTATTGAGAGAGAGAGTGAGAGAGAGAGAGAGAGGAGAGAGGAGAGGAGTGACGAGAAGAGAGAGGAAGGTTTGAGAGGCGTGTGAAAGAGATCCAGGAGAGGAGTCGGGAAGAGGAAGGAGAGAGAGAGGAGGAGAGAGAGAATCGTTGTGTCGTTTTGTTTCGTTAAATCCAGCTGAGAGCAAGCACTTCAGAATATGTATTGCTTTGCAATAGACAAAGTTTGGTCTAGCCTCTTTGTTATTGTGTTATATGTCTATTTGCGGTTTGCTTAAATGTAATTCTTTTTTCCGCGTATATGTGTGGACTATGTTTTGATACATTTCTAAATTTTTGGTTCTTGTTTGTTTTTGGTTGTTAAGTTTAACGTTGGCTGGATTATGGATGTTTTAATTGAACTCAGCTTCATTATTCAAGCCTGTTGGGTGTTTTTTTTACTATAACATTCTTTCTTTGTTGGTGCTTTTAAAGGATTTTGCATTGCTTTCGATAAATATTTTTGTGTAACGATGCCAACAGTGTAATTGCATCTATGTGTATACACACGCTTTTTAGAAACCAGTGAAGTGCATGCCCAACCTCTACATCCTCTCAATTTTGCAAGATAACAGAAAGATAAACGGGTAGCCAGGAGGTCCGCAAGCACTGCTTTCCCCCAGCCAAGTTAAACATCGGTCGAGTGTGGTTACCACTTGGTTGGGTGATCCGTGATTTGCGCGCCTTGCTTCAGTACAGTTCCCCAGTTCACCAGCTCTGTAATGGGTGAGGTACCTGCACCTACTTAGGGTCAGGGAGGGTAGTTAAGCAGGGGAGGGAGAGGTGATATGCGCCCCCCGCCCTCAATATGCTGGCCCTAGAAAGTGAAGTCTCCAAGGCCTCGCTTCCTCTACGTCCTCCCTATAGGTTATGGGACACTTTATCTTTTTACTTTTGCAAGAAAGGTAAATTACAGACGTGCTCTAGGTCCTAACTTTTCACTGGCTTATTGGGAATTATTACTTTCTGGTGCGTACCGAGTGATTTCGCTGCTATGGAAATGCATGCGATTTAAAACAACTTGAAGTGGGCCCTAGCGCTTCCCTTATCATGATATGTTTCCCTGGCGTCACATACAGGCCCGAGTGATTAAAGACACCTACGTGGTTGGTCAGGTATTGCATGTACAAATGATTTCAAATCGCATTCTGTAAAGAGGACGAAGCTAGGTCTTTGTGGTCCCAGCCTTCTCAATGAGCTCATAGGGGTACACTCTGGGTATGAGCTGGCCAGAGACTGAACGATCTCTGTGAATCTTACGGAATTGCAACCAGTGACCTTCCAGTGCATATATAACCCCAAGGTACTAATACCCGCACTTTGGTATCTGTTTGTTATCTTTGCTTCTATTTTCATCTTTGTTTTACTGTAAAAATTAATTGTATCTTTAAAAAAAATCCAAAAGAAAACCTACCATGACAATTCTCTTGTTGCCTTTTTCTCTCCCTTTTATGTATGGTAAAGTTAAATTGAGTACCAGACCATAATTTATCACTTCATCTGAAAAAGCTAGCACCCAGACCACCACTCATGGTCTAGTCTCCATCTGTTGGGGGGGGGGGTGGAGGGGTGGGGTGGAGGCGCGTTGGTATTGGACACTGCAGTCAGTTATTATCTTATTATTATTATTATTTATTATTTTATATCGAGGATAATAGAATAAGCACTCATGCGCTTTTTTACATCCAGTCCCCGTGTGTATGCGGTTTTGTAAATTTTGTCATCTGTTCCCACCGGCACACAATGGCCTACTCTTTTTGAAAAGCGGAACAGGATTTAACGCGTGCAAAATACGTTTTGCATGCGTTTCGCAGCACGGGGCCTAGGGTTATTGTCTCATCCGAAAGGGTTCTTGAGAAAGGGGGTTTAGAGGTTCTTGGGTTAGATTCTG
The DNA here is from genome assembly GCA_028751875.1 of Rapana venosa. NCBI lineage: Eukaryota > Metazoa > Mollusca > Gastropoda > Neogastropoda > Muricidae > Rapana > Rapana venosa. The sequence goes on along the minus strand of CM054138.1, from coordinate 83,822,947 downwards.
CCGTTTTACTGTAGTTTCCTCTTTGGATCGGGTAGGATGACTGTGTGCCTGGTCTTACTTGTTGCTACTGGAACTATGCACAAGGTATAGTAGTAATCTACCTGGCCTCAACAACGTTTCTGACTTCAATAGAAGGGGTCATGGATTTTTTATACAGTATGCGTGCTGGAGAAGTTCGTTGTTGCGTGTTAATAACCCACCGAAATCTTCATAAAAATCGCAGACTAGATTCAAAACGGGGAATCCATGCCCATTTGCGAATTGCAGCTACCATTAGTGAAGTGGGCCAAAATTAGTATGGGCACAACACACACCAACACACACACACACACACACTCACACGCACACACAAAACACAACACACACAAACACACCACACAAACAAAACACCCAAACACACCACACCAAACACACACACCACAAAAACACACACACACACAAGAAACACACACACAAACACACACACACACACACGACACCACACGCACCAACTCCACATACACACAAACAACACACACAAAAACACACAACACACACCACACTCAACTCACACACACAGACACAACAACACACACACACACACACACACATCACTCAACACTAACACACAAACAACACACACAACAACACACAAACAATAATCACACCACACAAATACACACACACACTCGTTTCACACAACACACACACACCACAGCACACACACACACACCAGACCCCCAAAAAAAGCCGACACACACAAAACAAGCAAAGAAAGAAAACAAAGACAACAAAGAAAGAGCATGGTACTGTTAGTCTGGTGTTATTATGTAGGCTCTTGCCTTTGGCTCATTTGGCATAAGAATAGGGCGATGATCACTTTTGTTTTTGTACCATGTCAGTATTTGCATGATAGCAGGCTGTGTGCGTATTTGTGTGTGTGTGTGTGTGTGATGTGTGTGTGTGTGTGTGTGTTGTGTGTGACTTGTGTGTCTGTTGTGGTTGTGTTGTAGTTGGGTGTGTTGTGTGTTGTGTGTGTGTGTGTGTGGTGCGCGCGCGCGTTGTTGTTGGTAATGTGTGTGAGTGGAGTGTTGGTGTGTGTTGTGTGTGTGTTGTCGTGTCTGTGCGGTGTGTGTGTGTGTGTGTGTGCGTGGTGCGAGTGGTGACGTATGTGTATGAGAGAGAGCTAGAGAGGAGAGGTGAAGCGGAGTGAGAGAGTGTGTGTGTTTGAGTGTATGTGTGTGTCGTGCGCGTGCGTGCGTGTGTGTGTGTGGTTTGTGTGTGTTAGTGAGAGTGAGGGTTTTCTGTGGATGGAAATTATGTTTGTGCGGGGGTATACTCTTGTGTGTGTGTGTGGTGTGGGTCTTTGTCGTGTGTGTTGTTTTGTGGGGGGTATACAAGTTCGTGTGTGTGTGCGTGTGTATTGTGTTTTGTGTGAGTGCGTGTGTGTGTGTCGAGTGAGAGAGAGGGTGTGTGTGTATGTTTTTGCGGGTCATCTGGTATATATTATCACATGTGTGTGTTGCCGTGCGGTGTTGTGTGGTGTGTGTGTTGTGTTGTGTCGGCTTGTGTGTGGTTGTGTGTGTGTGTGTTTGTGTTCCGTGGGTGTGTGTGGTTGTGTGTAATGTGTTTGTGCTAGGGTATACATTGTGTTGTATTGTGGGGCATACACGTGTGTGTTTGTGCGTGGTGTATGTGTTTGTGAGTGTGTGTGTGTGTGTGTGTGCTGTGTGTGTGTGGTGTCTGTATCTTTTTGTCTGTCTTGTGTATGCACTAAAATGGGCGCAAGCATTTTGTCTGTTCTATCCTGGAAGCTTCTTCGGACCCGTTTCTTGCATCTGGATTTCCAGACAAGTCTTTCCAAGCGTTGGCTGTGCATGTTGAAGCGAGGAGAACGAACTGTATGACGTAATATCCAAGGTGTTCAGTAAACTGCCCGCTAAGTAAGTGAAATGAGCTGTGGCTTTCCAGTGCACTGGAAACACACAGGACTTGGTTTCGACGTCTGCTGAAGCTGTAGGGAATGGAGTTGTAGTCCTCAAGGCAGAACAGACTGCTGTTATTTCAGTTTGCGTTTACAGTTTGAGAGGTATTGTTGTTGTCGTGACTCCTGTGGTTATGTGAACACACTGGATAAGGTTTCTGATGTCTGAAGCATCAAATAGGAGAGATTAGCCTCAAAGCAGATCACCAAACGTCTTTTCAGTGTTGCTTTACAATTAGAGTGTAATAGCTGTATTGAGTGTCTCTTCTAAACGTTTTCTTATACGTGTGTGTGTGTGTGTGTGGGGTGTGTGGTGTGTGTGTGTGTCGTGTGTTGTGTGTGTGTGTGTTGTGTGTGTGTGTGTGTTGTGTGTGTGTGTTTGTTGTGTGTGTATATTTGTGTGTGTTTGTGTGTGTTGTGGTTTGTGTGTGTATATGAGTGTGTTTGTGTGTGTGCTTTGTGTGCTTTCTTTAATTTAACCATACTGTTCGCTAAAGGAGATGGATATGTAGACCTGTGCGTGTGTGTGTGGTGTGTTGTGATGTGTGTGTGTGTGGTGTGTGTGTGTGTTTGTGTGTGTGTGTGTGTGTGTTGTGTGTGTGTGTGTGTTTGCATGTACTTGTGTGTGCTGTGCGATGTTTTCTGTGTGTGTGTGTGAGGGACATGGGTGCATGTGTGTGCATGATTTGTACAAACGCGAAAAACCAACAACAAAATAAATTTCAGAAGATACAGTGACAAGCCAACTAACCAAAAGAAAAAGACCATGCTGTTTGTCTTTTGTTGTGCAAAGCTTTGTTGGTTTAGTTCCCTTGGCTAGACAATGGGGTTGATTGAGTTCCATGTGTATGGGAAGAGAATATGCCTAGATGCTTGCTGTTTTGTTTGTGTGTGTGTGAGTATGTGTATTGTGTGTGTGTGATCTGTGTGCTAATGGTAGTATATATAAGGACACTTTGTGATCATGTGTGTATGTTTGTGTGTGTTGAGTGTGTTGTTAGTGTGTGTTTGTGGTGTGTTTGTGCGTGGTGTTATGTGTGTGTGTGTGTGCTTGCGTGCGTATGTGTGTATGTATTCTATCTGCCTGTCTGTGTCTGTGTTCGCACTTTCGTGCTCAAGCACTTGTCGGATTCGGAGTACGTTCCCCATTTTCTTGCATTCCTGGATTCCAAGAAAGGTCCTTTCAAGCGTTGATGTGCAGCTGAAGCAGGCAGAATGACCTGTCTGAACGTACCAACTGTCATGTAATGATGCTAGAGAAATGAGCTGTTCGCTTTCCAGTGTACTATAACACCAAGGACTAGTTTCTGAGGTATGAAGCATAAAAGGACAGATTAGCCTTAAAGCAGAACTCACCTACGTCTTTTCAGTATGCGTTAAAATTAGAGTATAGTGAATTAGTGTCAGTTCTAAACCGTTTCTTATAAAATGTGTGTGCTATGCGTTGTGTGTGGCGGCGCGCGCGTGTGTGTGCCTGAATGTGTGAGGGAGACGAGAGAGAGAGACGAGAGAGAGGAGAGGCGATGAGAGTGAGAGTTTGGGACAGAGGAGGTGAGTAGAGAGCGAGATGGAAGCGAGAGAGTGTGAGTAGAGTGACGCGGAGGAGAGAGAGAGAGAGTGTCATTGAATTTCCATGCATCTCGCCACGTAAACAGCCATTCTGCTATTTCAGAGGGCTTGTGCATTATTTGATTTATTTAATGGACGAGAAAGTTCGTTGTGATAAGAATTTCCCATCGGCTTGAAAAGCAATCTAATAAAAGCATCCCAAACAATATAAATGAACATTTTCTCCAGTAAGCCTTGGTACCTCTGTTTACCTCTATTAACTGACTAACTATATACCTATATATATACTATATTTATATTATATATATATATATATATATATATATATATGATTTATCTATATTATATATTTATATATTTAGATATTTAAGGACAGATGATGGATGAATGATTGATAGATGGATGGATGATGGATGGATGGATGCGATTGTAGGATAGATAGATAGATTGATAGATGGTTTGGATGGATGAATGGATGGCATGGATGGATGATGGATGGATGGCATGGATGGATAGTAGAATAGGTAGATAGATAGATAGATAGTAGATAGGTAGATTGATAGATAGATAATAGATAGATAGATAGAATTGTAGATAGATAGTATTAGATAGATTAGATAGTATAGATAGATAGATTGATAGATAGATAGATGGTTGGATGATAGTTGGTTGATCGATGATAGATCAGAGCGATCGATCGATGATAGGAAAGGTTAGGTAGATTATAGATTGATATTAGAAGATAGATAGATAGATTGATTGTTAGTTAGATAGTTAGATGGGTAGTTGGTAGATGGGTAGTTGGATTGATGGATAGTGGATGAATGGATAGATGGATAGATAGATAGATAGATAGATAGATATTTCATACTTTATTATGCATGAATTTTATAGCGCTTAAATCTTGCAAAAAAACAAAAATCAAAGCGCATATTATATTATTTATAATATATTATACTATATATATATATTATATATATATGTGTGTGTTGTGTGTGTGTGTGTTGGTGTGAGTGTGTGTGTGTGTTGTGTGTGTGTGTGTGTGTGTGTGTTGTGTGTATCGTGTGTGGTGTCACCCATAGAGTGCCTAAAATGGAAAAAAGTAATGCTGTTCTTATTATCATTATTTCACACACGGGGTTCAGAAGAAATAATTGTGGTTGTTGTGTGCTGTAAGAGAGAGAGAGATGAGTGGAGAGAGATGAGTGAGAGAGAGAGGGGGGGGGGGAAGAAAGGGGGGGAGTACACGTGTACCTACGAAAGCATGTGTAAAACGCACAATATCCTCCCAATACCAAAAAGAAACCATTCATAAAGATATGAATATTCTCTTTAAACCCTTACTTCTTTACGTCATAAGATGACAAGGTTTGTGACCCAGCCAACTGTTATATATCATTATATATATAACTTATATATATATATATATATATATAATATATATTATATATATATATATATATATATATATTATTTATATATATATTATATATATAATAAGGGTTAGATCATACACATACATTTCACACATAAATACTCACAACACCCAGATACAATGCATCTTTGTTCGGACCATTTTGATGAGTTGTGAAACTACACAACAGACGGTGTATCAAGTCCTGTTTCTAAAATAAGCACAACGCATTTCAAACGTGGTGCAGAAGGTGATAACCAGCAGTTAGGGAGTACAAAGCTCTTTCTGAAAAGACAGGCATACCATCACCCTGCACTTAATCGGTGCTTCGCTCTTATTGGAAACAAAAATCTCAGGGATGGATGTTGGTTTGTTTGTTTTGAAACGTAGGGGAAACCAGGTGAAGTGTAAGTTTTTTGTGTGGAATAGGTCATTTGACAGCTGTTAAAACTTGCACGAAAATAGTTACTCGCTATTACTTGTGTGTTGTGGTTGTGCGCGCGCCACGACGGACGACCACACACTCACACAATGTACACAACACAACAACCACACACACACACACACACAACACACACACACACACCACGTGTGCACACACGGTGGGAAACGGTTGACCAAAAATGTACAAAAAAACTACATACACCTCGGGGATTCGATGTTATAAAAAAAAGCACTCGAGTGATTATTCCCATTATCTCGTATAAAGATAAAACAGAGTATTATATAAATAAAAATGGATAAATGGCACTGTGAAAAATAGCAGAGTAGATTTCGTGCGGAGTTCTTTTACTTGCAGTCAATGTTCCTTTTGACCAAAATACACTTAACTTGTTATGTGCGTATGTATGTATGTATGTATGTATGTTTTGTATGTATGTATGAATGTATGTATGGTATGTATGTATGTTTGTAGGTTATGTATGTATGTATGTATGTATGTTTGTTTGTTTGTTTGTTTGTACGTATATGTATATGTTTATGTATGTATGTATATATGTATGTGTGTATGTTAAGTATGATGCATTATGTATGAAGTATGTTTTATTCACGTATGTACGTATGTATGAATGTATATATGTGTGTTGTGTGTGTATGTATTGTATGTATGTATGTATGTATGTATTTATGTATGTATGTATGTATGTATGTATGTATGTATGTATGTACGTACGTACGTACCAGGAACTTACTATTATTTTTTGGTACGTATGTATGTACATTAGAAGGACTTTGGGGGGAGAGTGGAGTCGGCAATGATGTAACTCCAGAGGAAAAATAAAATCCTGTGGACGGCTGTGGCAGCAGTGAGTTTGAAATCAGAGACGGTAGGGAACAGAAGAAAGACAATGAACGTCACAGATAGACGTTCAACTCTCCCCCCAAAAGTCCTTCGGATGAGAGTATAAACCGTGGCTCGTGTGCGAACGCACGCGAACATCCTGCGTTCCACGTTTAAAATTCCTGTTCCGGTTTTCGTAAGAGTAGGCCATTGCGTGCCGGTGGGACAGAGATGACAATATTTACAAAACCGCATATCACAAGGGGGACTAGGCGGTTAAAAAAGAACACAAGTGCTTATTTCATTATTCTCGATATAAAAGAGTACAATAGAATTAAAATAAAGAGATGAGGCAGCGTAAAAAAACAAACAATCATATATTACACTCCAATGCTTGCGTAAAAGTAAGCTGTATTTGTATAATTATGATTATCCTTTACCGATACCCTTGGCCTGCTTTGCATGATACCTACAACCATCGTTAAAAACATGTGCTATCTTAACGTTGACAGTCCGTAGTGACGTGTAAAGTTTAAGGTGATTGGCAGTGCCGGTCATACCCATCAAGTTCTCTGAACTTGTCACCTGGTACCAGAGCTATATCACGCCTGTACCACCACCCTTCATCTGTTTTTAACGCGTTTTGAATTATGCCAGAAAAGTATTTTTTGTTTGGGTTGAATTTACTTCTCATAACTTCAGAGGAAAAAGATGTTGCTTTGTTGTGGTGTGTGTGTTGTGTGTCGTCGTGTGTGTGTGTGTTGTGTGTGTGTTGTGGTGTGTGTGTGTTGTGTGTTGTATGTGTTTGTGTGTGTGTGTGTGTGTGTGTGTGTGTGGTGTGTGTGTGTGTGCTGTGTGTTGTGTGTGTGTGTTTGTGTGAGAGTGAGAGTGTGAGTGTGGTGTGCTTGTATGTTGGTGGTATGTAGTTATTATAATGTATGTATGGAATGCATGTATGCATTATGTATGTATGTATGTATGTATGTAATGAATGCATGTTATGTATGTATGAATGCATGTATTTATGCATGGTGTATGGTATGGATGCATGGAATTGCATGGATGTATGAAGTCTGTATGTATGTATTATATGTATGTATGTATGTATGTTGTATTTTATGGATGGATGGATGATGGATGGGATGGATGGAGGGGATGGATGGATGAATGGATGATGGAATTGATGGATGGACTGGATGGATGGGATGGATGGATGGGTTGGAGAGGATGGATAGATGGTTGGATGATGAGATGGAACCGTACGAATGTATTTATGTATGTTTGAATGGATGGATGTTACGTAAGGATGGGATGGTGGATGGATATGCTGGATGCATGGATGGATGCATTGGAAAGGATGCATGGAATGCTTGTATGCATGAATGTATGTATGTATGTATGCATGTTTGTATGTACGCATGGATGGATGGATGGATGGATGAATGAATGAATGCATGCATGCATGCATGCATACATGCATGCATGCATGCAAGCATGTATGTATGTATGTATGTGTGTATGTATACATGCATACATGCATGCCAGTGTGCATATGTATGTATGTATGTATGTATGTATGTATGTATGTATGTATGTATGTATCTATGTTTCTATGTATTTATGTATGCAGCCTATGTATGCATGCGTGGGTGTATGAATGTGTGTGTACGTATGTTTGTATGTGTGTATGCCATCAATCTATTTATACATGTACGTTTGCAAACCAGAGACACAGAGGGGAGTGTGAGAGAGACGAGATGTGAGAGAGAGAGAGAGAGAGAGAGAGGAGAGAGAGAGAGAGAGAGAGGATGAGGTAGTGGGAGAGGATAGAGGAGAAAAGGAGAGAGAGCGGGAGAGACAGGACAGACAGACGACAGACAGACAGACAGACTGACAGACAGACAGACAAGAGAGAGAGAGAGAGAGAGAGGAAGTCGAGCGCAGGGTGTTGCGACGAGGAGAGTCAAGGGTGGAGAGAAGGAGAGAGAGATTACACAGTGAAAGTTTTGCTTTGCATGCAGGATTTACCTTGCGCAATCAGTAACAAATACAACCTATTGTACTTGTTAAAGTTTTGTAAGTTCTACATTTACCTCTATGTATCACAATCTTAATGTGCGTTGGTTTAATTAATTTTGATATGGCTGTGGTGTGGTGGATGGGGCTGGTTTACCTAGGAGGGGGATGGTCTTTATACGAAAGTTTTTAGGTTTGCTATGAGAATTATAATGGGGGGTGGTGGTGTAATAGGGTTGAAATAGGAACTGTGGGGGGGCCGCACGATGTCTTGTCACTTTCCTCCGTGTGTATCGTCCGGTTTGTTTTTTTCTGTTTTTTGGGCCGCGCTTTAATCTGGTCCCGTTTCGGCGTCGGGGACCCTCCAGTTTTATGGTTTGGTGCTGAGGTGGTAGTTGGTGTGTGTTTTTGGTCCGTGGCCATTCTCTCGCACGAACTTTGCGGTCTAGGTGTTTATCTTTTGTGAGTTACTTGTTTTCCTTCATGGGCGGGCGGAGTTTATTTGGGTTAACGCTTGAAATTTTAGGCTGCTCTCACTGGAGTCGCATCGCCACACACGAGCGGCGCCTCCCAATTATTTTTTTTAAATTCCTGTCTGATCACTGTTTGTGTTTCTCTGTCAGTAGTGGGATTTTTTTTTTGCTACAGAAATTTGCCGGGACAACTCCCTTTCTTTTCTTTTTTTTTTACTGTGGGCTTCTATTTACGTCGCTTATTATGGTGTAACACACACGGGACTTCAGGTTTATTCATCTCATCCTATGAAATAGCACTAGACATCCACTTATGTCTAGTGGATGGGGGTGAAAAAGTGTCAGGCCTCAAACGGGGATCCAAACCACCACACACTTTGAACGGGGACTTTTCGCCCTTTCTAGGAAGCGTGCGTTACATCTAGACACTGATGCAGCGGGATGCCTGCTTTAATGATGATTCGCTCTTATTTAAATTGTCATATAAATATACCACAAACAAGTCTGTTACTGGCTTTTTACCGTTTCCGGATAAGTGGGGTGAGGATTAAAATACTGACACTGAATAGTTAAAGAATGAGGTTGGGGGGATGAGACTGACAGCTGGTCTGTCCATATGGCATTAATGGGAAAGAGTGTTGTGAGGAGTGAGGGTTATATGTGTCAGGTTATATGTGCACTTGATTCTATTGGGGTCTTTGGTATGTGGACATTTATATTTATATATATATCAATCTTTTATGTTTATTTATAATATATTTTTTTAGCATTTAGATTTATATATATATATATTTATCTAATAGGTTTTATTATTTATAATCTTTTAATCTATTATACAAGTTATAATTTTATATCTAATTTATTATATTTGTATATACTTTTAATCTATATATGTGTATATTTATCATATATGATATTGTAACTCTTTCATATTATTTATATAATTTTATAACAATACTATCACAATAACTATAACTTATAAAAATCATACTAGATCTATTTTACTCTAAAGATAATTTCTACTCCCTTAGGCTATACAATATATCTCATCATAATAACTCAACACTCAAACACTCACAAACCAACATAACACCTCTCTAAACACATATCTACATACACAAACAACAACACAACTATTATTTTATATATCTTTCTATACTCTAACACTCATATACTCTATTACTTATCAAATTAATATAAATCTATATATCTCTCAACATGAAAAGGCACTCTACTATCCACGATTCTTTATCAATCGATCTTAATACTAACTATATCTAACACTCACTCTATCACTACACTTAAATCACTCATACTAAATACAAATCTATATCATCATACAATACTTTATTAAACTAGCTTTCTATAACAATCGCATTCTACATATCTCATTTATATCCTTTATTCTACTATTATATACTCATCTATTATCATCTAAAATCTATACATTAACAATAACTATTAATACCTATAATGTCTCTTTGTAACTAATATCTTTATATCACTATATTAGGTACCAAACATGACACTCACAAACACACACTATACACTACCCTCACAAACACACTCGCAAACTCACCTACAAACACACCCACACAAACACACAGAAACACACACACACAGACCTACACAAAACACCCTCACCACTAACACCACACATATATCTCAACCACAAACACACACACACAAACACACACACACATACACACTCAACATAACACATAAACAAACACAAAAACACACACAAACACACAGATACACACACACACACACAAACACCCACACACAAAACCACACACAAAACACACTCCAAAACTCACACACACACACAACACACAAACACACTCAAACATGCACACGGAATCATAAACCACAATACACAAAACACAAACAAAAACACACAATACACACACACATAAACGCACACAAACACCACAAACATACTCCTAAACACACAAACAAATAACACACAACAAAGAAATCACACACAAAACACACAAAAACACCACACAAACACACACCAAACACACACAAACACACAACCAATATACGCACACAAACACTTCACAAACATAATCACAAACACACAAACAAACACACAACACATATACACCACACAAACACACACAACCACACACACACCACAAACAAACAAGCAAACTCGCACATACACACACAAGCACACACACACACACAAACACACACACACAACACACACACACTACACACACACACACACACCACACACACACACACCACATCACACCACACACATGCAAACACCAACTTGACATACATTTACGTTAGGGCTCACATAGCACCACTTGACCTGTTTTGCTCAAACTCATTTACAGATGGTCGCTTAAAAAAATATCTTTTGTCGGCAACTATGTTGAAGTTGGCACCATTACAGTTGAATGCACTGTGTGTTAATCTCTTTATACGCTTCTGCACTTAAAATGGAGGAAATGGTTCTTCGTTGATACTTTTTTAATCATGTAAAATAAAAAGAGGAGAAAAATGTGTCGGGGTGTGGGTTGGGCAGGGGTGTTGTCTACCCTATGTGTGTTGTGTTGTGTATGTGTGTGAGTTGTGCTGTTGTGTGGTGTGTGGTGTGTGTGTGGTGTGTGTGGTGAATATATCTTTCGTGTCTGAATATTTCTCTCACCTTGGTTTTTATTCTGGGTTTTTTTCTTTTACTTTTTTATAGGTGTGTGTGGGTGTGTGTGCAATAGTCACACACTGTGTTCTTACTTGCGTTATTACTTGCGCATTTAAAGGTTGGGGTTTCTTTTTAAAGTAGCTTAGTTGGTGCCTGACTGAGCACACACGACACAGGACACACACACACACACAACCCAACACACACACACACAAACACACACATTTATATATATATATTTTATAAATACATATATATTATAATTATATAAACACTATATTTTCTAACATCTTATTAAGGGGTTGATGCTGAAACATTGTTTACACTTGCTTTGTGTAATGGCAACTTCGAAAACATGATAACAACGGTATGTGTGTTGTGGTGTTTGTGTGTGTGGTCTTTTTGTTAAAATATATTTTTTTAATATATATTTATACATTTCTAATCAATTTTTTTTTCATTATTTATATAATGTATTATATATATATATGATTTACTTTGTTATTTTTTTTTGTATTTTTGTCAATAGTTTTGGTGTGCTGAAAAATTTCATGAAATACATTAATTGTTTTATTCCTGTTCATTGTTTCTACATGGTACAGCAAAGCAAAGTTTCAAATTTTCTTTTGGTAAGGACAGTGTCGTGTTTGTATAGACAAGATGGGATCCTTTTTCCCCCAAATACTGCAAAACCTACCCCTTTGTCAATGCCCTTTTTTGTGCCTTATATCAAAAAATTGTTAGAAAAAAATAAACACTCACACTCAAACTAACACTACCCAGAGATGTTTTTTTTTTCAGTTAGTTACCATTACACAAGCATGCTTAAATGTCGTTACCTCTAAATAACAGTGTTGTTTGCAGATGTATTATTACAATGATCAAGAATTCTTGTGTCCATTTGGTATAGAAATTAAAAAACAATTTGCAAGAACCCTCACACTCTTTCGTGTTTTGATTGTTTCGGGTTTGGTTCTCACGATTGGAAGTGATAAGTTTTAAATCACTGAATTGTTATCAATACAACATAACACACAGAACTACTGAGGACAGTCAATTTATATCACAGATTCTTATTTCGGTCTCACTGATATTAAAATTGAACAAATTGTTGTGGAATAATGTGAATCAGTGATTGAGGGGGGGGGGGGACTGTCTTACAAGTAAGGAGGTGTCTACAATTGTGTATCTATCAAGCCTGAATTGAGTTGATTAGTTCTGACCTACACTTGAATATATAAAATAATTATTATATATATATATATAATTATATTATATATATATCTACTATATCATATATCAAGTTTACTAATATATTATTATATATATTTATATACATATATTATATGAGCCACTAGCCACTATTTACCGGTTGTGCAATTTAGCCATTTTTTTCCATTGTTTTATTAAGTTCAAACAGTATACTAGACATAGTCATTGGGTATCATGATTGATTTAACAATGATGCGGTTGTTGTTATTGTCTTGTTCCATTTATAGTTTAGTATGTTGTTTTTTACTCCTTTTGCCAAACCCGTGTATTGTTGAATAAGCCAATGTACATATCAAACACGTCAAGAGCTCTCTCTACTTTATGCTCTCTCTGTGTCTCAGTCTCTTTGTCTCTTGTCTCTACCGGCTCTCTCTATTTATCTCTTGTCTCTATGTCTCTCTGTCTCTATATTTGTCTATCTCTGTCTGGTATGTAGGTCATTTCTGTGTGTGTGTGTGTGTCTGTGTCTCTCTCTGTGTCACCCCTCTCTGTGTCACTCTCTGTGTGTCTCTCTCTGTTGTCTCTGTCTGTCTCTGTCTGTCTGTGTGTCTATCTATAAAGGTCATGCGTGGTCCGTCTCCTCAATTATTCTAAATGCTGCCCTTTTGAAAGTTTTTATTCTTGTAGTGAACTTTTGTTTCGAATCTGGACAAAATATTTTTTATGATGGGAATGAAGTAGTGACATGGTTACTGCACTTGTTTTCATCCTCAACTATATTTTCTGGAAATTATATATTTTATATATATATATATACATTTTATATACATATAATTATATATATAATTAAGTATACATTACACATATATTATTAACACATATATATGTTAAAATATAAATATATACAAATAGTTATAATTTATAGAGGTTCCTCAGACTTTTGGGAATTCGCAATCAGCCACAATCTTACTGTCGCCAACACCCTTGTTCATACCCCCACAAGACATCAAGAAGAACGACGTCGGCACTCACCCAAGTGGAGAAAGACACATAACCAAGATTGACTACATCTTGGCCCCCATGAAACGATTTAATCAGAGCATCAACAAAGCCCAGACAAGAAGTTTCCCTGGGCCGCTGATATTGGTAGTGCCACGACATGGTACTCATGACCCTAAGATCATGATGAAGACAAAAAGAAACCAGAATGAGAAATCCAGTTTGCGGTGTTCAACAGGAAAAACAGTGAAGGACACCTCGATCGTCGCTGAAATCTTTAAGGCTGAGGATAGGGGGCCAGATTTGCCGCATTTTTGAATTTCCTCCAAGATGACCATCAAAACCTCACTGAGACCTTAGCAAGACCATTCAGGAGACAGCGGCTGGAGATCCTTGGGAAAAGAGAGGAAAAAAGAAGAACCAACCGTTTGGGTTACCAACGATATCCTGGACCTGTGCGACCAACGTAGGGAGCTAAAGCCAGTGAAGAACAGAAAACCAGAGAAACGGCCGAAGAGTATAGACAAGTTCAACAGGTCAACAAGAAGAAGATGACTGAGGCATGGGAATCTGGATGTCAGGAAACAATGCTCCAAGGTTGTGAAGTGGAGAAAGGCATGGCGAAAGGAGACAGCAAAGAGGCGTCCGTACCAGAACAATCAAGGGTATAAACCAAAGTCCCAGCAGCCAAGACCTCCGTTATTTGAAGACAAAGAGGAGGTCAGTCATTACAGAGAGCGGCCACTATCATGAAGAGATGGACAGAACAGAATATTTGCAGAGACCTGTATTACAAACAAATTTTTTTTAAATGAACATTTCCCCCATTCGCCCAATGTTTTTGATCTCGAATGATACAAGAGCTTTAAAACAATGCTTATTATGTTGTTTTTCCTTGAGTTTTAAAATGTGTTTATACTCTCTTCTTGCAACGCAAAAATCATGGCGGCTACTAGCATCACTTGACTGTCCAGCTACTTTAAAGAGTTTACGTAAGTTTTTCCTGGCCATTCTGCATTCACTATCACACCAGTCATCCATCTGTCGGTCTGTCTTGTCGAGAGAGAGAGAGAGAGAACTCAACTCGAATGAACTCGAACTCGAATGATTTATTCACAAAGAGGCCATTGGCCCATACATGAAGGGGGGTTGCCGAACTGCTTAGTATTTTGGTTAAAAAATAAAATAAAATAAACACACACACACACACACACACACACACACACACAGACAACATGTTACTGTATAACAAAAGGCCCAGCTACAAAAATATCACTTGGGATAACATTATCTTTTATTCTGAAAGTTTCTACACAAATAAAAATTTGAGGCTGCGCAAAAACCTCAGGATGACTTGATCCCAGGAGTAAACAGAGTCTAAATAAATTAGGCTGTCTATATATTTAACAGGGATGTAGTTCTGCCTAAATCCTCAAATACTGGACAGCAAAAACACAAAATGTACTTCATCCTCCGGTGCTTGTTTACATAATGGGCATAGCAGCCCGAGGTCGTCATATCATGTTCTCTGTATCTGAATTTTTTGAACATTTATATCTGATACACCAAGTCTAAACTTAGACATAATTCTTTTGAGAGAGAGAGAGAGAGAGAGAAGAAGAGAGAGAGGAGAGAGAAGGAGAGAGAGAAGAGAGAGAGAGGAGGAGAGAGAGAGAGAGAGGGAGAGAGAGAGAGAGAGAGAGAGAGAAGAGAGAGGAAAAGAGAGAGAGAGAGAGAGAGAGAGAGAGAGAGAGAGGTACAGGAAGAAGTGGTCAGAGCAGACCAGCTATGACGGTGGGGGTTCATGGCATGTGGGGTCATGCTCCGACTCCCTCCCTTCTTTCCTGCGGCATATTTGAGGCAGAGACCGTGCACCATACATACCACACTACACACACACCTACCACACACACACCACACACACACAACAACAACAACAAACACACACACACAAACACACACACCACAACAACCCACACCACAGACACACACCACGACACCACAACACACACACACACACACACACACAGACACACACACAGACACACACGACACATACACAAAACCACAAAACACACACCAGACACACACACAGACACACACAAACAAAACACACACACCAACACATACAACACACACACACATACACACACACACAACATACCACACACACACAAAAACACACACACACCCATACCCACAACACACACACACACACACACACACAAAATACCCACACACACACACACACACACACACATACCACACACACACACAAAACACACACATACCACACACACACCACACATACCACACACACCATACCCACACACACACACACCCACACCTACCAAAAACACCAACACACACACACACACACCACCCCACCCCCACACACACACACACATACCACACACACACACACACACATACCACACACACACACACACACACACACACACATACCACACACACACACACACACACACACACACCACACACAAACACACACACCAAAACACAACCACAACACAACAACACAAAAAACCACACAACACACACACACACACCAAAACACACACACACACAACACACAACAACCCCACACAAAACCCACACACACACACACACATACAACACAACACATACAACACTATACACACAAAACACACACACACCACACACAACACACCACACAACACACACACCACAAAAATACACACTCACACACACACACACACACATCAGTGGCATTACACCATCACACAGCTGATTGGGCAGGCTTTTCCTCCTCCACCACTTTGACCCTCATGCAAAAGACAGCAGCAGCTGCCCCCTCTACCTTGGACCCCTGATGTCACAAGGCTTATTGCTGCTACATGGCTTTCATTACGGCCCTGAGGCTGGTCATGCTACTTCAGACAGACGTTGTGTGGCCACAGAATGTCTGTGAAGCTGGTGATGGGAGAATGGCAGTGCAGTGGAAGAAGCTGTCCTGTGACTGTAACAGAAACAGGAAGAAAGGCTGGCAGCCCCTTGGCTGACACACGTCCTTGGTTAACGGGGTGTAGGCCTAATTAACACGACCTCTGTGGTCATCACGCGCAGCGTGCCCGGTGTGTGTGTGTGGGTGTGTGTTGTGTGTGTGTGTGTGTGTGTGTGTGTGTGTGGTTGTGTGTGTGTGGTGAGTGTGTGTGTGTGAGTGTGGTGTGGGGAGATGACATGGATGACACCAAACATGGGAAGAGTACTACACTTTGTTTGTTCACTGTTTGCTCATGTATAAGGTTTCTTTTATTATTGTGGGGTCCCAGGTTGTGAGGTGTTTGTTTGTTTTGTTGTGTGTATTTTGAGTTGGTTCTGGTTTGGGGTTTTTTTTTTCTCCACCTTATCACAAACAGAGCATATTTATAATTAGGAGGAATTTCCTGTAGGGCGTTGAGTTTCCGCAAGGCGGTGTGACTGGAAGTAGTATGTTCTTTCGAGCCAAAGCCCATAGGCCGACTTATCCGGTTTCCCTGTAGCGTTGACGAAACTGATGTTTTTTCAACCACCCCGTGACAGGACTCGGTCTGTCGCCATATTACTTCCCCAGCAAGCTGGTACCACACTTGTACACCTGGGTGGAATGAGGAAAATAGGAGTAAAGTGTCTTTCCCAAGGACACAACACCGAGCCGAGCGGGGATCGAACCCGTGACCTCTGGATCACGAGCTGACCGCCTAAACCACTCGACCACGGTGCCTCCTGGTGTGACAGGGAGCTGACTACTAAAGCTCTGTCTTCATATATTTCTTTCTGACTGTTATTTCTCTGTTCATGTTCGCCCTCACAGTACTACTTAATCAGTGTGTCTGAGGTCTCTTTTTCCTGTGGCACCTCTGTCCTCTCCCCTCCCTGGCTCTGCACTCAGGCCGCGTCAGCAGACAGACTAGGGACTGTCTGGGGGAAGAGAGGTGAGTTAGGGTGGGGGCAGGGCAGGGCAGGAGGGGAGGGGAGCAGGGAGGGGAGGAGGGCAGGGAGCAGGGGAGCGCGGGAAATGAGCGTTAGAGCGTGGAGCGAGAGATGGAGCACGAGGGAAGCAGGGGTTCCACTCTCCAGCGACAAGTCCCTGTCTGAGAATGACTGTTGTTCTCCTGGAATCGTGACTCATGCTCTGAGGGAAATACGGTGTTCATCCTGAATCGTGACGTCATTCTCTGAGGGAATACTGTGGATCTCCTGGAATCGTGACGTCATGCCATGTCTCCCTGTCTTCCTGACCTGGGGTCCCAGTGCCAACACAACACACACAATACACACACCAACACACACACACACCATACATACACAGCACAACTCACAACACACACATACACACACACAACACACACACACACACACACATACACAACCACACACACACACACACACACATCACAACACACACACATACACACACACACACCACACACACATACACACACACATACACACCACATACACACACACACACATACACACACACATACCAACACACTCATACACACACAACACACACACATACACACTCACACACAAACACACACACACAATGCACATACACACAAAACAACACACATACAACACACGCAACACACACAGACATACACACACACAACACACACACAACAACCACACACATACACACATACACCCACAACACACACCACATACACACTACACAACACAACTCACACACACATACATACATACACACATACACACTCACACACACATACACACATCACACACACACACACACACACACACATACACACACACACACACTTTCATTGAGGGGGGGGAGGGGTGGGGGGGGAGCTGGGGGGGGGGAGGGGGCAACACATTCACGACACACACACACACATACACACACACACACACACACAACCACATACACACACGACACACACAACTCACACACACACATACACATACATACACACACATATACAAATCAAAACCACACACACACCACACATTCATAACACACACACAATACACACAAAACACACATACATACACACACCACATACATACACACACACACACCATACACACACAACACCACACACATACACAGCATTCAAAGCACACACACATACATACACACACACACACATAAATCAAACATACATACACACACACCATACACACACACACACACACACACACATAACAATACACACACACTCATACATACACACACACACACAGACACACACATACACACAAAACACACACACACACACACATAACACACACACACACACACATACACCACACAAACACACACACAACATACACACACACACACAGTAGCACACAACACACACACCACACAGCACACATACACGACACACACACACACACACACGCACACTCATACACCACGCATACACACACGACACTACACTCACACACACTTACAACACACACACACACACCACACACACACACACAGCATCTAGCGGGCAGCAGAACTGACAGGCTAGCTGTATGGAGCCTGACACATCAACTGACGACACGTTAAACCTTAGCATCATGGGCAAACTGACATGACAGGCCAAGTGGGAAATTGGGAAAGAACAGCCAGACTGTGTGGCCTGTTGGGAATGTGACAACAATATCCCAGCATGCGCCCTCTACCAGGCGAGGGATGGGCCTCCGCCAGTTTATCTACCTAAGACACAGAGCCTGACACTTCAGTGTGGGTCAGTGCTCCAGCCATTGGTCAGGGGTAAGGCAGAAAGAAGGGCATCCATGGGAAGAAAGTTGACCCCCCCATCACACCCCCCCACCCCCCAACCATCGGTATCAGCACCACCACCACAACCACCAACCACCACCTCCCTTCTTCTCTCCAGCCACTCTCCACCTGACCATTATTTTCCCGCCGAAGGAAAAAGGTCCCCCCCCCCCCCCCCGGTAAACTTTTTTTTCTTTCCTTTTCCTATACTCCTATCTCCCTCCCCTCACTCACCCCTCCCTCACTTGACCCAGACCAGTCCTCTTCATATATTAAGGGAGGAGAGAGGAGGGGGTGGGGTGGGGGGTTCTTTGTTTTCTCTGGTTTCCAAACAGTCCCGGCACTTTGTGTTCAGCTGCGGTCAGGGGAAACCATGGCAGGGACTACTACGCGAGGAGGCCACAGGGGGCGGAGAAAGAGCGTTTTGAGAAAAGCGTATGAGCTTGTCATTGAAACCAACAGGTCATTGTGTTGGGTCTATCAATATTGATGCCCGCTGAGCTTGGGGGGGGGGGGGGGGGGGGGGGGGGGGGGGGGGGGGGGGGGGGGGGGGTGGGGGGGGGGGGGGGGGGGGGGGGGGGGGGGGGGGGTGATGGGGGGGGGGGTGGGGGGGGGGGGGGGGGGGGAGGGGGGGGGGGGGGGGGGGGGGGGGGGGGGGGGGGGGGGGGGGGGGGGGGGGGGGGGGGGGGGGGGGGGGGGGGGGGGGGGGGGGGGGGGGGGGGGGGGGGGGGGTAAAGACGGAAGGAGAGAAGGAGGAGAGTGGAAAAAAAAGAAGTACTTTGAAGGGAAAAGAAGAAACACAAAAACATAGATTAAAAAAGAAGAAGAAGAAGGAGAAGAAAAGAAAGAAAGAAAGGCGCGATGTTGTTCATCACGAACTGTAATGACTGCTATGCTTCTTTAGGTCTAATCAAAATAATTTCCTGTATAACTCAAGGCCAAAAACATGTTGACTTTAAACAGTAGATACACACTCCATGCAAACAATGGTGATGTAAAGACTAAATAGACACTACGAAATATATTGATTTGTAGACTAAATAGACACTACGGAATATATTGATTTGTAGACTAAATAGACACTACGGAATATATTGATTTGAAGACTAAATAGACACTACGGAATATATTGATTTGAAGACTAAATAGACACTACGGAATATATTGATTTGAAGACTAAATAGACACCACGAAATATATTGATTTGAAGACTAAATAGACACTACGAAATATATTGATTTGAAGACTAAATAGACACTACGAAATATATTGATTTGAAGACTAAATAGACACTACGAAATATATTGATTTGAAGACTAAATAGACACTACGAAATATATTGATTTGAAGACTAAATAGACACTACGAAATATATTGATTTGAAGACTAAATAGACACTACGAAATATATTGATTTCAAGACTAAATAGACACTACGAAATATGTTGATTTCAAGACTAAATAGACACTACGAAATATATTGATTTGAAGATTAGATAGACACTACGAAATATATTGATTTGAAGACTAAATAGACACTACGAAATATATTGATTTGAAGATTAAATAGACACTAGAAATACATTGATTTGAAGACTAAATAGACACTACGGAATATATTGATTTGAAGATTAAATTGACACTACGAAATATATTGATTTAAAGATTAAATAGACACTACGGAATATATTGATTTGAAGATTAAATAGACACTACGAAATATATTGATTTAAAGATTAAATAGACACTACGGAATATATTGATTTGTAGATTAAATAGACACTACGGAATAGATTGATTTGAAGATTAAATAGACACTACGAAATATATTAAATGGAAGACTAAATAGACACTACGAAATATATTGATTTGAAGAGTAAATAGACACTAGAAATATATTGATTTGAAGACTAAATAGACACTACGGAATATATTGATTTCAAGACTAAATAGACACTACGAAATATATTGATTTGAAGAGTACATTGACACCACGAAATATACTGATTTGAAGACTAAATAGACACTACGAAATATGTTGATTTGAAGATTAAATAGACACCTCGAAATATATTGATTTGAAGACTAAATAGACACTACGAAATATATTGATTTGAAGATAAATAGACACTACGGAATATATTGATTTGAAGATTAAATAGACATACGAAATATGTTGATTTGAAGATTAAATAGACACCACGAAATATATTGATTTGAGGATTAAATAGACACTACGAAATATATTGATGTGAAGACTAAATAGACACTACGAAATATGTTGATTTGAAGATTAAATAGACACTACGAAATATATTGATTTGAAGATTAAATAGACACTACGAAATATATTGATTTAAAGATTAAATAGACACTACGGAATATATTGATTTGTAGATTAAATAGACACTACGGAATAGATTGATTTGAAGATTAAATAGACACTACGAATATATTAAATGGAAGACTAAATAGACACTACAAAATATTGATTTGAAGAGTAAATAGACACTAGAAATATATTGATTTGAAGACTAAATAGACACTACGGATATATTGATTTCAAGACTAAATAGACACTACGAAATATATTGATTTGAAGAGTACATTGACACCACGAAATATACTGATTTGAAGACTAAATAGACACCACGAAATATGTTGATTTGAAGATTAAATAGACACCTCGAAATATATTGATTTGAAGACTAAATAGACACTACGAAATATATTGATTTGAAGAATAAATAGACACTACGGAATATATTGATTTGAAGATTAAATAGACACTACGAAATATGTTGATTTGAAGATTAAATAGACACCACGAAATATATTGATTTGAAGATTAAATAGACACTACGAAATATATTGATGTGAAGACTAAATAGACACTACGAAATATATTGATTTGAAGATTAAATAGACACTACGAAATATATTGATTTGAAGATTAAATAGACACTACGAAATATATTGATTTGAAGACTAAATAGACACTACGGAATATATTGATTTGAAGATTAAATAGACATTACGGAATATATTGAATTGAAGACTAAATAGACACTACGAAATATATTGATTTGAAGAGTACATTGACACCACGAAATATACTAATTTGAAGACTAAATAGACACTACGAAATATGTTGATTTGAAGATTAAATAGACACTACGGAATATATTGATTTAAAGATTAAATAGACACTACGAAATATATTGATTTGAAGACTAAATAGACACTACGGAATATATTGATTTGAAGATTAAATAGACACTACGAAATATATTGAAGACTAAATAGACACTACGGAATATATTGATTTGTAGATTAAATAGACACTACGAAATATATTGATTTGAAGATTAAATAGACACTACGGAATATATTGATTTAAAGATTAAATAGACACTACGAAATATATTGATGTGAAGATTAAATAGACACTACGGAATATAATGATTTGAAGATTAAATAGACACTACGGAATATATTGATTTGAAGATTAAATAGACACTACGGAATATATTACTGTGAAGATTAAATAGACACTACGAAATATATTGATGTGAACAGTACATTGACACTACGGAATATATTGATTTGAAGATTAAATTGATACTACGAAAGATAATAATAAGAAGAAGAAGAAGAAGAAGAAGAAGAAGAAGAAAAGAAGAAGAAGAAGAAGAAGAAGAAAGAAGAAGAAGAAGAAGAAGAAGAAGAGAAGAGTAATAATAATATATGGAATTTATATAGTGCTGAATCTTGTACAAACAAACAAATCAAAGCGCTTGCACTCAAATCATTTACACGCATGCAACTCTCCTTAAACATAAGGAACAACATATTTCAAATCCATGCGCGCACACGCACGTACGCACGCACACACACAAACACACACACACACACAAACACACACACACACACACTCACCACACAACACACACACACACACACACACACACACACACACACACACACACACACACACACACACACACACACACACACACACACACACACACACACACACACAGAGACTCGCAAACACACTTAGGAGGTGAAGGGATGCTGTTGTGTTGAAAATTAGGGACAGATATGAGGGGAAAGTCTCAGGTAGGAAATAAGTGTGTTTTGAGGGTGGATTTGAAGGTGTCAAATGAAGGCTTTTGGCAAAATGAAAGATGAGAACTAGAAAGCTGTGGATGTGAGGACTAATGCATAAATAGATCAGGGGTGTGTTTTTAGAAGCTGTGGATGTGAAAACTAATACATAAATAGATGAGGGGTGTGGTGTTTTTAGAAAGCTGTGGATGTGAAGACTAATGCATAATTATATCAGGGGTGTGTTTTTAGAAGCTGTGGATGTGAAAACTAATACATAAATAGATGAGGGGTGTGGTGTTTTTAGAAAGCTGTGGATGTGAAGACTAATGCATAATTATATCAGGGGTGTGGTGTTTTTAGAAAGCTGTGGATGTGAAGACTAATGCATAATTATATCAGGGGTGTGGTGTTTTTAGAAAGCTGTGGATGTGAAGACTAATGCATAATTATAGCAGGGGTGTGGTGTTTTTAGAAAGCTGTGGATGTGAAGACTAATGCATAATTATATCTGGGGTGTGGTGTTTTTAGAAAGCTGTGGATGTGAAGACTAATGCATAATTATATCAGGGTGTGGTGTTTTTAGAAGCTGTGGATGTGAAGACTAATGCATAAATAGATGAGGGGTGTGGTGTTTTTAGAAAGCTGTGGATGTGAAGACTAATGCATAAATAGATGAGGGGTGTGGTGTTTTTAGAAAGCTGTGGATGTGAAGACTAAACAATAGATGAGGGGTGTGGTGTTTTTAGAAAGCTGTGGATGTGAAGACTAATGCATAAATAGATCAGGGGTGTGGTGTTTTTAGAAAGCTGTGGATGTGAAGACTAATGCATAATTATATCAGGGGTGTGGTGTTTTTAGAAAGCTGTGGATGTGAAGACTAATGCATAAATAGATCAGGGGTGTGGTGTTTTTAGAAAGCTGTGGATGTGAAGACTAATGCATAAATATATCAGGGGTGTGGTGTTTTTAGAAAGCTGTGGATGTGAAGACTAATGCATAAAAAGATGAGGGGTGTGGTGTTTTTAGAAAGCTGTGGATGTGAAGACTAATGCATAAATAGATGAGGGGTGTGGTGTTTTTAGAAAGCTGTGGATGTGAAGACTAATGCATAAATAGATGAGGGGTGTGGTGTTTTTAGAAAGCTGTGGATGTGAAGACTAATGCATAATTATATCAGGGGTGTGGTGTTTTTAGAAAGCTGTGGATGTGAAGACTAATGCATAAATAGATCAGGGGTGTGGTGTTTTCCTTCCTGAGCTAGAGCCCCGTGGTTCCCCAGGGTGACAGTTTTGCGTATGTAGTCAGTACCCCCCCCCCCCCCCCCCCTCCACACACACACACCATTCAGGTAGCCGCATTCCGACTTCGGGGCTGGTGTCTAAACACGGCACCTGTAGGCCTGTACATGCGGGGGGCTTTATGCCTACCGGTACGACATGGCCTACTCTTTCGAAAGGCGGAATGGGTTTTTAACGTGTGCACACGATGTTCTGCTCCTCTCCCCCCCCCCCCTTCCCCCCAGCACCCTCAGCAAGCACCAAAGGAGAAAGCGAAGCAACAGCAGTGTAGAAAAGGATACATCCAGACTTGAAGAGTTTCCACTTGTTGCACTCCTCGCCTCACCTCACCTCGCCTATCCCGTACTCTAGTAGACACTGAAGATGCTGCAACCAGCTTCCTCCACTCGCGCGGTTTTCAATTTTCCGTAGAAAGTCGTTCCATCCAAGGCCAGTCCACTCTTTGATGTTGTCTTCCCATCGTGTTCTCTGCCTCTTCGTCTCCCTCCTTGCATTGTTCCCTGTAGGACAGTCTTGGCCAGTCCACATGTTCGTGTGACGTGCCAGTACCACTTCAGTTTGCGTTTTGTCTCTGAAGTTAGGAGCTCTTCATAATGGGACTAAGAAGCGCTAAATGTTACCTGGAAACTCACACACACACACACACACACACACACACACACACACACACACACACACACACACACACACACACACACACACACACACACACACACACACACACTGGGGAGTTCCCTTAATTATATCCCATGATAAGGAAAAGGGAAGCGGCAGAAGCAGAGGGGAGGCAGAGGGGAGGCAGAGGAAGGCTTGGCTGAGGCACAGAGCTGGCCAGCCAGGCCTTTCGGACATTGTGATCACGTCATGTCAGCCAGCCCCAGTGGACCACGAAGTGACCAGTGCTAGCAGTGGCCCTGCCTGTGGACACAGTCATCAGCTAGCAATACAAGGATGACGTCAGCAGGCTTCCTCCCCACAGTGCCGGCGTTACACACAGGGCTAACAAAAGACAGTGTGACAGAAAGCCCAACCCACTCAATCAAAGAAAGAAGACACAGGTACAGGAGCAAGAATAGAACACTCCATTGATATAGTAGGAGATAAAAACGAAAAAACAAAGGAGTAACTCCCTCCCCCCCATCCCAACCCCCCCCCCCCCCCCAAAAAAAAAAAGGAAAAAATACTGAGACACAAAAGACAGATGGAAACAAAAGGAATAAAATACTATCCGTCGTACCCACACCCCATCCCCAGACAAAAAACAAACAAACAAAAAAACAAAACAAACAAACAAAGGCTGAAATGAAAAGGCACAGAGAGGAAGGGAAAGAAAGAGAGAATTGAAGGAGAACACTGACAACGAGAAAGAAAGAAAAAGACAGAAAAGAAAAAGAAGCGAAAACTTGAAAGCAAGAAAGAAAGGAAAAAGAGAAATCAAATAAAATCAATTTGAATCAAATCAAATCAAATGAAACAAAACAAAACAACATCAACAACAAGACAACAACACACACAAACTGAAATTAAATAAAGAAAATAAGAAATAAGTTCATAAAAAGGTAAGATAAAAAAGAAAGAAAGAAAAGAAGAAATCAGAGAAAAAGAACAAAGAAGAAAAGATAAAAGAGAAGACAGAAAAGAAACAGAAGACAGAAAGAAAACACAACTTTAAAAAAAAAAGCAAGAGATTACGTTGATGATGAAAGAGGAAAAGAGGGGGGAGTAGAGGGCGGGAGGGCAGGAGGGGGGGGGGGAGCGGGGAGGGAACCGGAGGGAAGCGGGGGGGCGTGAGGAAGAAGGGGGAAGGTGGTTGGGAGAGAGGGAGGGGAGAGGGGGGGGGGGGGGGGGGGGGGGGGGGGAGAGAGGAGAGGAGAGGGGGGGGGGGGGGGCAAGAAAAAACCCCAAAGCACCCCAAAAAGCAAAGAAAGAAAGAGACAAATGAAACAGAAGACTGGAATCCCGGAAGAAAGCAAGAGGAGGAAAACTCCCTGTGGAATAAATCCCCAGTAAGCTGTGACTCACCACCAGAGACTGTTATCTCAACACCTCCCCCCTCCCTTCTCCGCCCCTTCCTTCCCCTCCCCGCCCCTCCCCTCACATTCCCAATACACCTGTATCACCACAACACAGCTGCTTTAAGGCCCAACACCTGGAATAGTTAACATAGCATCTGTCTATATACCTTGAATAGTTAACATAGCATCTGTCTATACACCTTGAATAGTTAACATAGCATCTGTCTATACACACACCTTGAATAGTTAACATAGCATCTGTCTATATACCTTGAATAGTTAACATAGCATCTGTCTATACACCTTGACTAGTTAACATAGCATCTGTCTATACACACTGAATAGTTAACATAGCATCTGTCTATACACACTGACTAGTTAACATAGCATCTGTCTATACACACTGACTAGTTAACATAGCATCTGTCTATACACCTTGAATAGTTAACATAGCATCTGTCTATACACACTGACTAGTTAACATAGCATCTGTCTATACACCTTGACTAGTTAACATAGCATCTGTCTATACACCTTGACTAGTTAATATAGCATCTGTCTATACACATTGAATAGTTAACATAGCATCTGTCTATACACACTGAATAGTTAACATAGCATCTGTCTATACACACTGACTAGTTAACATAGCATCTGTCTATACACACTGACTAGTTAACATAGCATCTGTCTATACACCTTGAATAGTTAACATAGCATCTGTCTATACACCTTGACTAGTTAATATAGCATCTGTCTATACACATTGAATAGTTAACATAGCATCTGTCTATACACACTGAATAGTTAACATAGCATCTGTCTATACACACTGACTAGTTAACATAGCATCTGTCTATACACACTGACTAGTTAACATAGCATCTGTCTATACACCTTGACTAGTTAACATAGCATCTGTCTATACACCTTGAATAGTTAACATAGCATCTGTCTATACACCTTGACTAGTTAACATAGCATCTGTCTATACACCTTGAATAGTTAACATAGCATCTGTCTATACACCTTGACTAGTTAATATAGCATCTGTCTATACACATTGAATAGTTAACATAGCATCTGTCTATACACACTGACTAGTTAACATAGCATCTGTCTATACACCTTGACTAGTTAACATAGCATCTGTCTATACACCTTGAATAGTTAACATAGCATCTGTCTATATACACATTGAATAGTTAACATAGCATCTGTCTATACACCTTGAATAGTTAACATAGCATCTGTCTATACACACACCTTGAATAGTTAACATAGCATCTGTCTATACACACTGAATAGTTAACATAGCATCTGTCTATACACACACTGAATAGTTAACACAGCATCTGTCTATATACACACTGAATAGTTAACACAGCATCTGTCTATACACCTTGAATAGTTAACATAGCATCTGTCTATATACACACTGAATAGTTAACATAACATCTGTCTATACACCTTGAATAGTTAACATAGCATCTGTCTATACACACCTTGAATAGTTAACATAGCATCTGTCTATACACACCTTGAATAGTTAACATTACATCTGTCTATACACACACATTGAATAGTTAACACAGCATCTGTCTATACACACCTTGAAGAGTTAACATAGCATCTGTCTATACACATTGAATAGTTAACATAGCATCTGTCTATACACACTGAATAGTTAACACAGCATCTGTCTATACACACATTGAATAGTTAACATAGCATCTGTCTATACACACCTTGAATAGTTAACATAACATCTGTCTATACACACACTGAATAGTTAACATAACATCTGTCTATATACACATTGAATAGTTAACATATCATCTGTCTATACACACTGAATAGTTAACACAGCATCTGTCTATACACACTGAATAGTTAACACAGCATCTGTCTATACACACACCTTGAATAGTTAACATAGCATCTGTCTATATACACATTGAATAGTTAACATAGCATCTGTCTATACACCTTGAATAGTTAACATAGCATCTGTCTATACACACCTTGAATAGTTAACATTACATCTGTCTATACACACACATTGAATAGTTAACACAACATCTGTCTATATACACATTGAATAGTTAACATAGCATCTGTCTATACACACACCTTGAATAGTTAACATAGCATCTGTCTATACACATTGAATAGTTAACATAGCATCTGTCTATACACACTGAATAGTTAACACAGCATCTGTCTATACACACATTGAATAGTTAACATTACATCTGTCTATACACACACTGAATAATTAACACAGCATCTGTCTATACACACACGCACCACTGTTCAAATCTTCTTAGGCTGGAATTCTCCTCAACCCTCCACCAACCTCACCTCCTTCCTTTCTCTTCTTTGCATGGCATTGAGTGGGGGTCTGGGTTCTTGTCTTATCTAGTTTTAACATATATCATATATATATATATATATATAAATAATAATATATAATATATATATATATTAATATATATATATATATATATATAATATATATATATATCGAGAGAATGAATGAACATTTTTATTGAGGGAAAAGAGTAAGCACAATGGTGGCTTTTTTTCATCCAGCCCTCAGTCCAAAAGGTAAATCAATCAACCAAACATTCAATTAAACAAACAATAATGAAATGTCTACAGAATTAGGTAAAATGTAAACATGCATAAACAAACGGAATAGAGATGGTTGTATACACAGGACAGATATGAGAGAGAGGGAGGGAGGGAGGGAGATAGAGAGAGGGGATGAATGAATGAATGAATGATCTTTATTTGAGAGAGGAGGGGGAGGTGTGTACAGTATTTATCATTATTAGTTTATGAAGAGGAGAAGACGAAAGGGAAGAAGAAGAGAAGAAAAAGAACAGGAAAGAGAGCAAGAGGAGGAAGCAGACAGGAATGAAAAGGTTGAAGGAGGAGGAAAGGGGAAGGAACATGGAAACAATCAGAACTACAATTTATTCAAGTTACGACACCTATAAATATCAAATGAACAAAATCATAACATACACGAGAATAATATACAAGGTTAAGAGAGAGAGAGAGAGAGAGAGAGAGAGAGAGAGAGAGAGAGAGAGGGTGGGTTTGAATGCTGTGGTGATGTATTTTGGGCATAGGGCCAGTTTGGGTCATAGCGTGAGCTAAGTGTCATTTTGGGCATAGGGCGAGTTTGGGTCATAGCGTGAGCTAAGTGTCATTTTGGGCATAGGGCCAGTTTGGGTCATAGCGTGAGCTAAGTGTCATTTTGGGCATAGGGCCAGTTTGGGTCATAGCGTGAGCTAAGTGTCATTTTGGGCATAGGGCCAGTTTGGGTCATAGCGTGAGCTAAGTGTCATTTTGGGCATAGGGCCAGTTTGGGTCATAGCGTGAGCTAAGTGTCATTTTGGGTATAGGGCCAGTTTGGGTCATAACGTGAGCTAAGTGTCATTTTGGGCATAGGGCGAGGTAAGTGTCCCAAAGCGAAATGGGCCATCAATCCAGGACAATACAGAGCACCAGCAGACACCACACAGTGCACCATCCTGTACAATGTAATAGAATACAATACAATACAATGCAATATGAAACAATGCCATCCAGTGCAAAACGATACAATGCAATATCATGCAGTACGGTACGATACAATACGATATGATACAATGCAATACAAAGCGGTGCAGTACAATACAAATCATAACAATACAATACAAAACGATACAATGCAATACAAACTCACGGTTATGGCCCTGAGTTTGTTGTTGTTGTTGTTGATGATTTTTTTTATTTCTTTATTTATTTTTGTGTGTATTTTTGTTTTTTGTTTTCGTGTTTCGGTTTTGTTTTTTATTTTGTTTTTGTTTGTTTTGTTGTTGTTTGGTGTTTCTGTTTTATGGGTTTTTTTGTTTGTTGTTGTTGTTTTTTGGGGGGAGATTCCATTTGATGTCTTTCTTTCCTTGTAAAAAGACATGATAAAACTCGATAGATACAGAACAACAAGAAGAAGAGAAACACCGAACCCCAGGGAAAGAGAAGAGAGTTACGCCCCCCCCCCCCCCCCCCCCCCCATAAAAAAAGGAAAAAAGACTATGTTGCCTACGCTTACAAGCCACCAATCAAGACAGTCAAGGAAAAAAGCAACAGATGCCAACAGGAACAAGAAGAAAAATGCCAGACCCCAATACAAAGACAATGAAAAAAAAAACCAAACAAAAAACCCACCCCCGGCCCCAAGGCAAGAGAAGAGAAATACTAGACCTCAACAGAAAAAGAAGAAGAGAGACAGACAGAAGAGAACAAACACCAGACCCGAAAAACAAAAAGACAAGAAAGATAACCCTTCCCCTCCCCCACTAGACCCCAAAGAAGAAGAAGAAAACCACTACTAGACCCCAACAGAAAACAGAAGAGAGGAAAAAGAGAAGAAGAGAGGAAAAAGACAGACAGAGGAAAGAGAAAGGAAGGAGTGGACAGACAGACAGACAGACAGACAGAGGGATAGACAGACAGACAGACAGAGGGACAGACAGCCAGACAGACAGAGGGACAGCCCTGTCCAGACCTTTTCCACCTGACTGGCAGCTAGCGGTGTGTGTGGCGAGGCCGGCCCACAGTGCTGGTCTTTCATCAGGCCTAATCAAGCGTGGCCGCTGAGCCAATAGCGCCGATCAAGCGGAAACTCGCTGCTCGTAGCCTTGCTGTAGTAGTAGTAGCTGCTGTAGTAGTAGCTGCTGTAGTAGTAGCTGCTGTACTTGTTGAAGTAGGTAGTGGTGGGGATAGCAGATGGTAGTGCTTCCTTGATAGAGTGAGGGGTGTGCTAGTTCCTGATAGGTGGTTGTAGTGAGAGAGACAGGCTGACCGTTTAGTTTGTTGACGTGAACAGCAGCCCTGACTGCTGCAGACACAAGGTCTCAGGCCTGATAGACACACTTGTCAAGTCAGGCAGTTGCTGGCAGCTTGCTGCAGTGTGGACAGACTGACTGACTGACCGACCCTGTGTTGATTAGCAAGGTTCATGACAGTGAGCAGGGGCACTGTAGAAGCAAACTCGCGCCTTCTAAACAACAGCGGTGGCCTAGAGGTAACGCGCCTGTCTAGAAAGCCAAAAGTCCGCGTCGGAAGTGTGCGGTGGTTCAAATCCCGTTTGGACACGAAACTTTTCCACCATCCATTAGATCATGAGTGGTGGTCTGGGCGCTAGTCTTTCGGATGAGACGATAAACCGAGGTCCCGTGTGTTGCGCATAATTATTTAGCGCACGTAAAAGAACCCACGGCAAGAGAGTTGTCCCTGGCAAAATTCTGTAGAAAAAAGCCACTCTGACAGGGAAAGAAATACAGTTGAAGACAGGAAAAAAGAAAAAAAAATGGGTGGCGCTGCTCTTGTAGCGACGGCTTTCCCCGGGGAGAGCAGCCCGAATTTCACGCAGAGAAATTTGCCGTGACTTAAAGTGGTATAAATAAATACATAAATAAATAAATACTTTCCCCCGTGGGGATGCCGGGAATCTGTCAATAATATAAACAGCCTCCTCACCTAAAGAAAAGTCTGTGCTATGAACTTCCTCTTTTCTATCCCTCGATTTGTTTCTGCCTTGTTCCTTTTCTTCCGATCACCACCTTCTTGTCTATTGTCTGCCATCTTGGTACTCATTACGCTGCCTTTTTATGCCAGAAAGTCTTAGATAACGATTCTCTCCCATGCCGAAGTGGGATGCGCTGGGCCTGACTTGTCAGGCGCTGAACGGCAGCACAACGCATTTTCACTCATATTACAAACAGCAATAACTGCTGTCTGAATGGTCGATGACGAAGAAGAAACTAGCTAACCAGGGCAGCCCCGCTATATTGTATCCAGCCATACAGTAACTGCACATAGGTTATGGAGTTGCTGATAGAGAGTAACTCCCTACAGGCAGGCAGTACTTGACTATTGTACATGTGAAAGAACTATCCTGATAATATACATTAACTGCTTGATATCATTCATGCTAGCATGATGACAGTAGCGCTGCTATTGTGTAGACACACACTGACTACTTGCAATGTACAGATAGTTCATAGTGTAGACACACACTGCTTGTAATGTACAGATAGTTCATAGTGTAGACACACACTGACTACTTGCAATGTACAGATAGTTCATAGTGTAGACACACACTTCTTGTAATGTACAGATAGTTCATAGTGTAGACACTACTTGTATTGTACAGATAGTTCATAGTGTAGACACACACTACTTGTATTGTACAGATAGTTCATAGTGTAGACACACACTGCTTGTATTGTACAGATAGTTCATAGTGTAGACACACACTGACTACTTGTATTGTACAGCTAGTTCATAGTGTAGACACTACTTGTAATGTACAGATAGTTCATAGTGTAAATACTACTTGTATTGTACAGATAGTTCATAGTATAGACACACACTACTTGTATTGTACAGATAGTTCATAGTGTAGAAACACACTGCTTGTATTGTACAGATAGTTCATAGTGTAGAAACACACTACTTGTATTGTACAGATAGTTCATAGTGTAGAAACACACTACTTGTATTGTACAGATAGTTCATAGTGTAGACACACACTGCTTGTATTGTACAGATAGTTCATAGTGTAGACACACACTGACTACTTGTATTGTACAGCTAGTTCATAGTGTAGACACTACTTGTAATGTACAGATAGTTCATAGTGTAGAAACACACTACTTGTAATGTACAGATAGTTCATAGTGTAGACACACACTGCTTGTAATGTACAGATAGTTCATAGTGTAGACACTACTTGTATTGTACAGATAGTTCATAGTGTAGACACACACTACTTGTAATGTAACGCTGCTATAGTGTAGACACACACACTACTTGTAATGTAACACTGCTATAGTCCTGACGCACACTACTTGTAATGTACCGCTGCTATAGTCATGACGCACACTACTTGTAATGTAACACTGCTATAGTGTAGACACACACTACTTGTAATGTAACGCTGCTATAGTGTAGACACACATTACTTGTAATGTAACGCTGCTATAGTGTAGACACACATTACTTGTAATGTAACGCTGCTATAGTGTAGACACACACTACTTGTAATGTAACGCTGCATAGTGTAGACACACACTACTTGTATGTAACGTGCTCATAGTGTAGACACACACTACTGTATTGTAAGTAAGTCATAGTGTAGACACACTACTTGTATGTACAGATGGTTCATAGTGTAGACACACACTACTTGTAA
Organism: Rapana venosa; assembly: GCA_028751875.1. Taxonomy (NCBI): domain Eukaryota; kingdom Metazoa; phylum Mollusca; class Gastropoda; order Neogastropoda; family Muricidae; genus Rapana; species Rapana venosa. Next base: position 83,788,910 of record CM054138.1, on the reverse strand, counting down.
TGTAACGCTGCTATAGTGTAGACACACACACTACTTGTAATGTAACCTGCTATAGTGTGACCACACTACTTGTAATGTACCGCTGCTATAGTCATGAGACACAAACTGAATGTAACAGATGCACAGATGTTTAGACACTCTTCTTGTAATGTAAAGTAGTCTATAGATGTAGCACACATTAACTTGTAAAAGTAGCTGGATAGAATGTAGCCACTATCTTAACTGTTCTAAAACGTGCGTATAGCAGTGTAGCACACATTCTTTTAAACTGTACCTAGCGTATAGGTGTAGTGCCACACTTCTTAACTGTGTTAAACGCTCGCTATAGAGTGGCACACACTACTTGTAAATTGTTAAAGCAGTCTATAGATGGTAGACCACCTACTGTAATGTTAACGTCGCTATAGGTGGTAGCCACTCTTGTAAATGTATCCCTGCAAGTGGTAGCCAGCAGCACTCTTGTAAATGTCCAGCAGTCGATAGAGTGTAGGCCACACTACTTGTAATGTAACGCGGATCCCTATGGTAGACCACTCTACTTGTAAATGTAAAGCAGCTGATAAGTGTAGCCACTCTTTGTTAAACTGTCCTACGGTCTATAGATGTAGCACCACTCTTGTAATGTTCCAGCAGTCATAAGTGGTAGACACACACTTCTGTAAATGTCCCAAGCATGGATAGAGTGTAGTGCACACTGAAACTGAAGGCCTAACAGTGGATAGACCAGTGTTTGCACTTCTTTTTTCTTTTAAACTGTGTCCTAAAAGTAGGTCGGTATAGCCAATGGCTAGTGCCACTCTTCTTTTAAACTGTGTCCTAAAAGTAGGTCGGGATAGCCAATGGCTAGTGCCACTCTTCTTTTAAACTGTGTCCTAAAAGTAGGTCGGGATAGCCAGTGGCTAGTGCCACTCTTCTTTTAAACTGTGTCCCTAAAGCAGGTCGGGATAGCCAGTGGCTAGTGCCACTCTTCTGTTAAACTGTGTCCCTAAAGCAGGTCGGGATAGCCAGTGGCTAGTGCCACTCTTCTGTTAAACTGTGTCCCTAAAGCAGGTCGGGATAGCCAGTGGCTAGTGCCACTCTTCTGTTAAACCCTGTCCCTAAAGCAGGTCGGGATAGCCAGTGGCTAGTGCCACTCCTGCAGTCTGATGGTCCCAGATCCAGCCTGGTTCCCGCCACCATCGAGAGGCCATCGAAAATGCGTGAGCATGGGTACGAATGTTTACAATGCGCGAGCGTGCGTGCACGTGCGCGAGTGACTGCTTGTGAATGTGCGGGCGTAGGGGTTTACTAGTGCGCACATGAGTAAAGGGATTTTTGTTGGGGTGGGTCTGTGGCTGGCTGAGATATTGCTGATTTGTGGATGCATTTTATCTCATGATGGGTGCTTGCTGATGTTGGACAGTGTGTGTGTGCTTTAAATATTATGTTTGAATGTTTATTGTTTTTATGTATGGCGAGTAACCCGCAGGAATTTCTCTGTCTTTGAGATAATAAAGCTTTTGAATTTGAATTTGAATTTGGCCTGGTCAAGGGAGGTTTCAGCCTGGAATTAACACCGGCATTGAATCTACTCTCCCCAAAATCCCTAGGGTGAGACCATGAACCTAGACTTCGTGTGCTAAGGCACACAGAACATCTTGGCACACGTTGAAGCTGGTTCTGCCTTTTGCAAGAGAAGGCCATTCGTGCAGATAGGAGAGGATGAGAAAAAATGTATCATTCTGTTTAAATGGCATGAACACCAGAGTTGTGGTTAGACATCATCCCCAAGTCGGAATACTGCCACCTTAAGGGGGGGGGGGGGGGGGCAAAAGCAGTTATATGTTCAAAACATCTCACCCCCGGTGAACCTGGGAGGTGCAGGCCAGGAGTGACACCATGGTCGTCATTGTTCTCGGGCATCCCTCTGGTCCTACAGGTGGAGCTGTAACTGGTGTGCCCTGGGACCGGGATAGCTCAGGGGTCAGAGCATGGCTCTCTCCTAGCTAAGTCACCAGATGGCTGACTATTCAGACGCCTTGGCTTCAGTACAGTCCCCGAACTTACCACCTTCACTTTCACCTATCCCATAGTATAGTAGACCGTTGGCGCACCACTTAAAATTTTGCTACCAGCTTCCTCCACTTCTCGCGGTTTTCAGCTCTGTTTACCCAGCTGTCAGTGGGTACCTGCTCTTTTTTGTCCTGCAGAAGTAAAGCAGTGAGGGAGAGAGGATGGGCGCCACCCTCAAGATGCTGGCCCCTAGAGAAGCTGAGGTTTCTGACACCTTGCTCGCTAACCCCTGTACAGGTGATGGGGCATGACACCTTTCCCTTTATTGTATCCCACCCTTCCCTGAACATCAGACATGACGTGAGGTTTCAGGCAGATGGGAGGCGACAGCCTCTGAGGTCGGCGGGGCTACACAACATAACTGGAATGGAAGCTTCGGCCCCTAGATGGTAGGCATTTGTCTGAGGTGCTGGCAGTGATGCTGTTTAGATGACTGCATCTCGGATTCCGTGAAGGCTCTCATAAAACAGAATCGTAGTTCATTTGACAGAGATAAAATGATAATCCAGGGGTCTGCTAAAGCTGATGATGATGATGATGACAGAAAATCTTAAGTTAGTCATACTTGTGAAGAAAAGTATCAAAAGGATTTGTAAAGTCTATGACGAAGGTGACAGAATTATTGGGGACTGCAGCACACAGTCTGCTCTGAACCT
>CM054138.1:83771202-83778702 GCA_028751875.1 Rapana venosa | reverse complement strand
ATATATATATATATATTATGTAATATATTATATATGGGGGTGGGGGGTGGGGTTCATGTCGTATTGTCACGTGACCTGTGTTGTGCACACAGCCCCAGCATGAGCTGCCCTGGAGAGAGGACAGCTCTCTACGCCCTGTTGTCAAACACTGTACAGTCATCCCTCACTGCCTCCTCTGTGTGTGTGTAGTTCAGTGTATACATGTATCTTCTTCTTCTTCGTTGTCGAACGCGCAGACAGCAACTATTGTTTTCTGTCATATGAGCGAAAATGCGTCACGCAGCCGTTAAGCGCCTGACAAGTCAGGCCCAGCGCATCTGACTTCGGCATGGGAGAGAACTGTTATATTTGAAGTCTCTCTGGAAAGAAAGGCAGGAGAATGGACCAAGAAGGCAGAAAATAGAGAAGAATGGGACAGGAAGAAAAGAAACAAGGCAAAAACAAAGAGAGGGATAGAAAAGAGGGAATCGTGGCACAGACTTTCTAGAAGGTGGGGATGCTATTTATATTGACAGCACCCCCCCCCCCCCCCCCGCGCTTCCCCCCCCCCCCCTACATCCCTATGGGAGAGATACATGTCATTCAAAAAAAGTCCATAAATCGTCACCAGTAATAAGAACAAAGGTCATGTTCGACAACATTAATAGTGGTGTACTCTGTGTCAAGCACAAGTCATTTTCTATGAGTTTCCGATTGCCATGATGTCCACACTCTCACACAGAATAACAACAAGCCTGCACCTTCTGGCGTGTTGTCAAGTAAAACATGAACACAGGTATCATGACCGTAAAGCAACGATCCTCGCTCAAAAGAACAAGAAACAAACAATAGATAAACCCTGGCATCACTCTTAACTGTCTGTCGCCTCCCCCTCTCCCTTCCCGCCATGTCCACACGTATGGCTGGCTCAGCTGAGCACTAGCCATGCTTCTCGGTAGAAACTTCAGCTGTGATTCATTCCTGTCACAGCCCAGCTGACCAGGAGAGCGTATCAGAGCTGGCCTACATTCAGCTCAATGCAAATACTTGTTATCTCAAACCGAGAAAGTCACTTAGGTTACCAGCCAAGGATTACACGTCTAAGGTTTAAAGAATGAATCACGCACTAGGACATGTCGTCACAGAGCTTACAGCACCATACACAACCCACACATTATGCCCTCTGTGCATTGTACATCATCACAGCAAACCTAACAAACAATTGTAGGAAAAGTAAGGAACATATTGCAACCAGAAGTAAACATAGAGCACTTGTAAACAAAAGTGCTCCCCTCCCAACTCCCCCCCCCCCCCCCCACCAACCCTTCATATTGACAGCAGCAGCATTGCCCCCCATTCTCCAGATGCCCTGGAAGCTCAACATAGAGAGAGTGTCCCTGCTCCTTGTTGGGAAAGGCAGAAAGAAGGCTGTGAATTGAAAACATATATATATCAGAGCAATACTGAAAGATTATGTCACCAAGAGATCAAAAATAGGAAAAATATGTCAGAGCAATATTGAAAGAGCATTTCACCAGAGTGCTCATTCACCGCGCCCACAATGCATCAGGACTGAGGGTCGTCAGTCCTTCCGGATAGCTGTAAGCTGTAGTACACTGTCTGTTTGTCTGTCTGTCTGTCTTTCTGTCTGTCTGTTTGTCTGTCTGTCTGTCTGTCTGTCTGTCTGTCTGTCTGTTTGTCTGTCTGTCTGTCTGTCTACCAGTCAGGGTGACCACAACCAACACCTAGTTCTGAACATTTGGGGGGGGGGGGGGGGGGTTAGGGGGTTAATAATAATAACAATAATCACAATCATCATCATCATCATCACCATCATCATCATCATCATCATCATCATCATCATCATAAATGGAATTTATATATCTAGACATCTAGACATCTAGGCTAGAGGCCTTGTCTCAGACTGGGCTGCAGCACCAGAAGGGACACTCTAGGGACACAGAAGGGACACACTAGGAACACACAAGGGACACACTAGGGACACACTAGGGACACACTAGGGACACACCGGGGACACACAAGGGACACACAAGGGACACACTAGGGACACACAAGGGACAAACAAAGAGGTGTTTTTTTCATTTGGGGTGACTGGGATTCGAACTAATAAACTGCGTACAGCATTCGAACTTCTGGCGAGCTGTAAGGTAAACCATGAACACAACGATGCCGATTTACAGCTGTAAACTTGCTTCTGTGCTAGTTTTTCTTTTCACAGTTTTTGTTGTAATTGTTTTTAACACAGTAAAACTGGCTTGTTTCTCCTCTCATCATTTTTATTATGTGATCAATATTCTGTCCTCTATGGCTTCCTCGTGCCTCTATTTTCCACCATCTCTAAGTGTACTTCTCATTATGTTTTCACACATGTATGAGAAGTAATGCTGTTTAACCTCAACCCACACTCGCACATTATTTTTGTTCTCGAACACGGTGCACAAGCTGATGTTCGTGGCGCTGACAAGCCTTGTATTGATGAACAGTGTCTTTTTGGAACGAATAAATCCTGGTTGCAACCAGCCTGTGAAGCCAGCCCTGTGGAGCCAGCCTGACCAGCCAAACACACCAGGAGTGCCAGCAACATTCTTTCAAGCAAGCAAGCAAGGAAGGAAGCCAGGAAGCCAGGAAGCAAGCAAGCGAGCGAGCGAGGAGAGGCCGTAGCCTTTAACAAGACTCATTCCGGAAGTGCAATTAAATCGCACAGCCATGGTGGACGCGGCCTTCTGGGAGGAGGAGAGGCCTGGACATTGTGGGGAAGGAATTGAGTTGGGAGGCTGGGGCGGCCAGATAGGGCGGCCTGTCGCATAAATTGTGTCGCCTGCCGATTGCCCGTGCCTGGTATCGGAGCCATAAGGCCACGATTTACGCTCCGCTCCCTCCTCGCGCCTCGGTGTGGCGGCGCCCGATAAGACAGCACACCCCGCTATGCCCCCCTGCCCCCCTGCCCGCCCGCCCGCTCGGTTCATGCTGCTTCATACTGCTTCATACTGCTGCTGCTGTCCCCCGCTATTTTCTGAACTACCTTCTTCCTGAGGGTCTCTACTGTCGCCTGTCTTTTCTGTTGGGGACAAGGGGGAGAGAGAATGAGAGAGAGAGAGAGAGAGAGAGAGAGAGAGAGAGAGAGAGAGAGAGAGGGAGAGAGAGAATGTATGACACTGACAGTGGTTTATTGCCATTGACATTATAGTCTTATTGCCAAGGACCACAAAATAAACTCCTGTATTCCAGACATTACATGACAGTGGAAAAAACATCCATAAACAAATGATAATAATTACTGATGAAGAAAGAAAATCGAAACAAACGAAAAGAAATGATAACAAATTAATATCCGGGGAATCCTAGTTCAGAGAGACAGACAGACAGAGACAGAGATAAAGGATGAGACAGACAGACAGACAGACAGACAGACAGACAGAGAACTGCCAGTGGGAACAGATGACAAAATTTACAAAACCACATACACACCGGGACTTAACAACAACAAAAAGCACATGAGTGCTTATTCCATTATCCTTGATTACAAAAAAAAAGTCATCTGAGCGCTTTGATTTGTTGCTTTACAAGATTCAGCGCTATATAAATTCCATACAGTATTATTATTATTATTATCATTGTTATCATTGTTATTGTTGTTGTTGTTATTATTATTGTTATTATTATTATTATTATTATTATTATGACAGTAAATATAAGTGTCCTCAATACATCTTGGTCAGGCCAAGTCGGAGAGATCCGTAAGGTAGTTGTACAACCTATTTAAAAAAAGTTTATAGCTTGATTCGGATCTTATGACTTCTGGCAAATTATTCCACAACCATCCCCCAGAATACTTTAGACTAGGTATGCATAGAATAGTAGTCGTGAAAGGAATGCTCAGTTTATGTGAATGTCGATATTCATTAATGGTAAACATGTCCTTAAGAGCAAATGGAGCATTTCCCTGCAGTATTTTCTACATAAAATTCCGTTATTCTATAGAAGTTTGCTTCAAGAAGTAGGATATTTGCTTGTTTGTAGTCAGATACTGTTAAAGAGAGAGAGAGAGAGAGAGAGAGAGAGAGAGGAGAGAGAGAGAGAGAGAGAGAGAGAGAGAGAGTGGCTGCCAGTGTCTGTTTGTCTGTCTCTCTCTCACTTTCAGTCACATGATTTGGGACAAAGCAGAAACATGCCTCTTGATTGTGTTGTGTTAAAATTCTCGATATTTCTCTCAAAATGCCAGTTACTGGTCCTCCAGCCACTGTGGAGAAACCCCTGACTGCCCTGCTGACTAACAGCACGTCTCTTGCTGACAGGTATCAGGCGATGAAGATCACACTGTTTTTATTCTTCCGCTAAGGCCAGACAAAGCAGTGTGCACACAAAGTACTGTGGATGCTGTTATGAAGGGACACACACAAGCTCAATACCGAAAAGAAACCCCCCAGCCGAGTACACCATGACCAGTTAAGAGCAGCAAAACATCAACAGGAGCACGTGGAAGGGGCTGTTGACCATTGTGACTAAGAGTTGTTTGTGCCTGGTACAAACTGTCAACATTCGGGTACAGACTTCACTGCAGAGCACAACACAGCTACACAGGATACATACATGGTCATGGTGAGGAGGTGAGCAAAGAGAAACTACCTGTGTTAAATGACCACATCAACCTGAGGAATGGTTTGTGTGACTGACTGTGCTATTAGTGTAGATCCTAATAATTCAGACGTCAGGCCTGTTGTTGATAGACTAATTGCTACAGCCACTGCCCACAGAGAAAAGATAGCCAGGCTGATTGATCTATGGTTCCAGGACGTACGCTTGAGAGATGAGAGCAGAACCGAAGATTTCAGAAAGAAGTGCTACATCAGTGGGGTGCTACTGACATGTTATTGTGGGAGTTAGGTGGCATTGCACACCAGTGCCTGCACTTGACTGCAGATGATGCCTGTGCTTATTGGTACATGAAACAGAAAAATAAAAACATGCAAGAAGGAGAACGTGTGATGCTACATGTTCTGAGGACAGGAACTCTGATAACTAACACAGTGTATATGGAGACCAGAGCAGCACATGAGTGGTTAGTCCATTATCCTTGAAATAAAAGAATAAACATTTAAAATAATACAGAAAGAAGCAGCCTTGTGTCACCTCCACACACTGCGCGGTCTTCTATTATTATATCTATGTCAGGGTAAGATTCTCCACCCAGTGACTGAACACATGGCCAATGCCTTCTGTCCTCCTCTGTCTTGCCTGGTGGCCTTGCTTTTGGTTTTAGCTGGGGTTTGTTTTAATCGTTTTTTTCGTTCCTTGGCTAGAGCTCGAGGTTCACTAATGGTGAGATGTTGCATATGTGACCGTTTTTACCCAACCGTGAAGGTACCTGCATTCCGATTTCGGGATGTATGCTGGGTATGTTTGTGTTTCCTTAACCTACTGAACGCTGTCATGAATTACAGGATCTTTAATGTACAGGTCTGGACTATTGCAATTCTCTTTTGGCTGGTCTGCCAGCATCATCTATCCACTCCCTTCAACTATTCAAAACTCTGCATCTCGACTAGTCCTCAGAAAGAAAAAATCTGAGCACATTACCCCTCTCTTGCAATCTCTCCACTGGCTGCCTATGCCACAAAGAATAAACTATAAGATCAGTACTCTCTGTTACAAATGTCTCCACAAAACAGCACCCTCCTACCTCTGTGAATGTCTCCACCTGTACACCCCTTCTCGTTCCCTTCGCTCTGCTGCAGATTCCTTGTGCTTACGAATACCTAGATTCAACCAGTCCACTGTTGGCCCTTGCTCTGTCTCTGTTTCTGGTCCATCGATTTGGAATGGCCTCCCTATCCCTCTTCGCCAAAGACCTTCTTGTGACACTTTTAAATCCGGCCTCAAGACATGTTTGTTTCAAACCTAAGAATTTCCTCCCCTGTTTCATTTCATAGCTATCCCTGCTTTTCAACAGCCAAAAATTCCATCACATTGCCAAAGTGTATAACCTGTGTGTGTGTGTGTGTGTGTGTGTGTGTGTGTGTGTGTGTGTGTGTGTGTGTGTGTGTGTGTGCGTGGTGTGTGTGTGTGTGTGTGTGTGTGTGCATTTGGACTTGTTAGAACTATTACTTGCTATTAGTTGCATGACGGTGTAAGAATGAGTTGAGTGCAAGCGCTTTGATTTGTCTGTGCAAGATACAGCGCTATATAAACTCCATTTATTATTATTATATTTGATCTTCTGCATGTGTATAATGAGGGACGGGATAGCTCAGTGGTCAGAGTACTCGCTTTCCCCTAGCCAAGTTAAGCAGCGTCGAGCGTGGTTACCAGTTGGATGGGTGACCGTTTGTGCGCCTTGGCTTCAGTACAGTTCCCCCAGTTCACCCAGCTGTAAATGGGTACCTGCCCTCTTTAGGGTCAGGGAAGGTAAAGCAGCGAGGGAGAGGAGATGGGCGCCGCCCTCAATATGCTGGCCCTAGAGAAGAGAGGCCTCTGACGCCTCGCTCCCCTACGACCTTATAGGTTATGGGACTCCTTTACCTTTACCTTTATAATAATAATAATAATAATAATAATATGATATAATAATAATAATGTATGGAATTTATATAGCGCTGAATCTTGTAAAGCAACAAATCAAAGCGCTCAGATTTTATTTCATACCACTTTGAGTCACGGCAGATTTCTCTCTATGTGTAGAATACGCTAACGGAATTAAGGCACTAGCAGGTCTGCACTTGAAGTTGACCTGGGAGATAGTAAAAAAAAACCCGCCCTTAATTCCCCAGACGCCCCCGAGATCCGAACTCACGACTTGATGGACCCTGGGATGGAAGTGGAACAGTCTTCACCGACATACCAGCCATAGGGTCTGCCCCTGACAGTCAGTTTTGGGGTACATGACGTAAACTGTTAGATAAAAACCAAAAAGAAAAGGAAAAAAGCCCACACATCAGAAAAAACCAACAACAACAACAACAACAAACTTGTGGAAGCAACATTAATGTGTTTATTCTCTATCATCTATTCATTGCAGTATTTGCTGGAATAGTAGCAATATAGAGTTGCCCATTGTTTGCAGTTTTCCCGTGGGAATGCCGGAGCCCTTTCAGTATAAATAGCACCACCACCTAGAAATTCTGTGCCAGAAATATCCCCTTATCTATCACTCTCTCTCAAATGCTTCTTTTCTGCCTACCTAGCCCATTCTCCTAACCTTTTTGATGCAATCTTCTCTTCTTCTTTCTTCTTTCATCTGCCGATGGTGCCTTTCGACGTCGCGGGGAGACACAGATGTCTGTCTGCAGCAAGGCGGGAGGCTTGATGTAGTGACAGGTCATGAGCTCGCAGGGTGTCAGCCACGGAGTCGCTCCATCGTCTCCTTGGTCTACCTCTGGCTTTCCAGCCATTGTGTTTGGTGGTGTATGCCCGTATGGCTGGTTTGATGCAATTCTGAAAGAAAATTCTAGATAATGATATATTTCCTGATGAGCTGCCCTGTCAGCCGAGGCCAGGGGCAGA
>CM054138.1:83763702-83766202 GCA_028751875.1 Rapana venosa | reverse complement strand
TATCCAGCATACATCCCCGAAGTCGGAATGCAGCTACCGTCATGTGGGAACAACAGTCGCATACGCAAGCTCTCACGATTTGTCAACCTGGAGCTCCAGCCTGGAATCGAAAGGTAGAAAAGATGTGACCTGTATACTGCACAGTGTCCACCGTCCACCGGACACAGACTGCCTAATGACAACAGACTGGACAAGGCCATTGTTCCATGACCCTCTGAGGTAGTAACCCATCAGAATGACCAGACAGCCTACTTTCAGTACACACTAGCCTACTTTCAGTGTACACTCCTAACCTACTTTCAGTATACACTAACCTACTTTCAGTATAAAACCTGACTGAAAGCTGTCATCCTAGGATCAGAAATGCACATGACCTCAACATGTTATATTCAACTTCAAATTCGTTATTTCCTATTATCCTTTGAGGGATATGGGTGACTTTGCATAACGGCAATGAACAAAATCATATCTGAACAACATGTATGCACCTTGTAACTGGATATTTGAACGCAATACTTTAGAACAAACAATTGTCTGTTTACATAGTTTATTTGCTATATCTGGTAGTATTAATCATTTTAACAAAATTGTGCACAGTCTTCTTATTTGATGAAGACGATTTGTTCATACCTCACAGTGTTTGGATGTTTAGCGTAATATTTTGGTAAGCATCGTTTACATGGTTCGTTAACCATTGGACAAATATAAAGGTAATGAAACTCTTCACCATACCACCACTATAGCATTTTGCACAGTATCTTTCACTTCTTTGAATTCCCTCAAAACGGAGGACATTAACAGGCAGATCGTTATTATTTGTGCAAAACTGGGCAAATCGAAAAGAAACAGTTGATGGCATTAAGAGTAAATACTTTTCAGCACGAAAAATTGGTTTATACATTCTGTATAGTGAGGGAAAGTTCTTTGCCACACTTATGTTGCGTGACCAGTTGCTATCTATCTATCCATCACTGCATGCATGCCTGCAGTCAGACCAGAGGCTTTAGCGGGGCTGCCAGCAGTAAAACAGGGTGTGGTGGTGTGCACACACATATCCACCCACCCCGCTGTGAGATAGGATTCAGCGGAAATCATCCAAGCCACAATAAAGAAACACAGGCTGTGATTGGCTGCAGAAACACGCTGAGCATGCGCATCTGCAGCCGGTCAAATCGACCTCTGCCTGCAGAGAACTTATATGCTGGAACAGATTCTGGGAGAATCGGTAATAAAGGAATATCTAAACATGATCAAGATGAACTTGAAGTGTGTGTGTGTGTGTGTGTGTGTGTGTGTGTGTGTGTGTGTGTGTGTGTGTGTGTGTGTGTGTGTGTGTGTGTGTGTGTGTGTGTGTGTGTGTGTGCTCATTGGCATAAAGCTTACTATTAGTTTGTCATTCCTACTCTGCAGTGCAGAGCTGCTTTTTCTCTCAAAACAAAAACTTCCATAAAGGCAGGATATCGGTTGATAAGGACAAACATTGATAAGATTGTGTACGATCTTCTGAATTCCTTAATTACACTGGCCGTCATATTGTATATCCCAAGTGAATAATAAACTTCTCCTTGTTGGCTCAGTGAGAACGACAAACGATATCATTATTTGCTTTGGGGCTTCTTTGTTTGCAAAGAGCATCTCCTCCTCTCTTCAGCCACAGAAATACCGTCATACCCTCGCTATCACCACCACCACCACCACCATCACTACCGCCACTGCCACCACTACCACCACCACGACCTTTACCACCACCACCAAACTACCACCACCATTACCACCACTACCAAATCAAGTCAGACCCCCATCTCTGAGAATAGGTCCCTCAGGTTGAACAATCTGAAAATAACAGGGTTTAGTTTACAAATTTGGACCCCACCTAATCCAATCCAATCCAATCCAGTCATAATTATTGTTTACAGATGCAATACAGATACACATTTTAAAAACAACAACCCCTCCCGGTGCCGAGGAATGAAGACCATTTTCAAGGATGTTTCAACCAACATCCCCATGAATCAACAAGGAAAAGAAGGTGGGGCATAGTCATTTTTTTTCTGGCTGGTGTAGGTGCCCAAAAATAAATAAATAAAAAGCCAGCTTCAAGTGTAGACAGCAGCGGAGGAGGACAGGGAGGGAGTGACTGCCACAGCACTGAGCCGTCAGCGGTGGGCATTTCAGGGATGGGGTCATCATCATCCCCCTGACATGACCACCACCAGCAGGACAGGGAGGGGTCATCATCACTCTGACATGACCACCAGCAGCAGGACAGGGATGGGGTCATCATCCCCCTGACATGACCACCAGCAGCAGGACAGGGATGGGGTCATCATCCCCCTGACATGACCACCAGCAGCAGGACAGGGATGGGTCATCATCACCCCTGACATGACCAGCAGCAGCAGGACAGGGAGGGGTCATCATCACCCTGACATGACCACCACCAGAGGACAGGCGGCCAGAGGCAGAAGACGCGGCATTAAGTCAGGCTCCAGATGGTGCA
>CM054138.1:83756202-83758702 GCA_028751875.1 Rapana venosa | reverse complement strand
ATGTATTGACTTGTAACTGCCTCCCTATTCGCCCCCCCCCCCCCCCCCCCCCCCCCCCATTCAGACAGCCGTATAGCGACTTCAGTGAGGTTGTATGAATACGACAACTGTGTGCGGGCATACGGGTTTTTTGGTGTTTTTTGTTTTGTTTTTGCTTTGGTTTGTTTTGGTTTGGTTTGTTTCTGAGGAGGGGGTGTTTAATGATATTGCCATTCTTTCCGACCGGCATGCAATGGCCTACTCTTCCGCAAGGGAGAACGGGTTGTTAACGTGTGCGCCAGGTGTTCTGCGTGCATTCACACACGGTGACTCGGTTCATAGTCTCATCCGAGGACTTAGACATTCAGGTCGATTTTCTTATCAAACTGGGAAGACAAGGCAAGACTGGGAATCAAACAAACTTCAAAATGAAATGTATGAAAACACTAAAGACAACGCCTTTTTGTTTTGTTTTGTTTTTCTGTTGCTGTTGTTTTCTATACTATTCTTTGTTGCTGTCGTTGTTGCTTGTTTGATTACGTGTAATTAGAATAAAAATCAAATACAGCTAGATGTTATTTCACATTAACTTCCACATCACATGTGAATTAGGTGTGTGTGTGTGTGTGTGTGTGTGTGTGTGTGTGTGTGTGTGTGTGTGTGTGTGTGTGTGTGTGTGTGTGTGTGTGTGTGGTGTGTGTGTGTGTGTGTGTGTGTGTGTGGTGTGTGTGTGTGTTGTATTTTATTTATTTTATTCTTTTGTTTCGAGGACAGTGGAATGAGTACATGTGCTTTTTTTCATTCAGTCCCAGTGTGATTGCAGTTTTGTTAATTTTGTCATCCGTTCCCACCAGCACACAATGGTCTACTCTTCCGAAAAAATGAACGGGTTTTAACGTGTGTGCAAGATATTCTCCGTGCGTTCGCACACGTGACCTCGGTTTATAGTATCATCCGAAGGACTTTTGGGAAGAGTGGAGTCGGCACTGATGTTAACTCCAGAGAAAAAAATCCTCTTGAACAAGATTTGAACCGGGTCAGCAGATTACGAATACATCCCTCTAACCAGCAGGCTATCCCGTCCCCATGCGTGCGTGCGTGCGTGCGTGCGTGCGTGCGTGTGCGTGCGTGCGACAATAGCAAGAGTGGTTTATTTACTCAGACTTGTGCTGCCATCTGACCCATATGAGCAGGACCAACACCTTACAACAAACTTTCAGAACAGTATGGACATAATTATTAGCAGATCATATTTATATTGCTTCAGAGAATTGGAACCATAGCCATTCTATTCAAAAACCCCAACCCCCTGCCAAAAGTGTACAACCTGTGTGTGTGTGTGTGTGTGTGTGTGTGTGTGTGGTGTGTGTGTGTGTGTGTGTGTGTGTGGGTGTGTGTGGTGTGTGTGTGTGTGTGGTGTGTGTGTGTGTGTGTGTGAGTGTGTGTGTGTGTGTGTGAGTGTGTGTGTGTGTTGTGTGTGTGTGTGTGTGTGTGTGTGTATACATTTGAATTTGTAATAACTATTAGTTGTAACTTGTTGCATTATAAGAGGACGATGAATGCAAGGGCTATGATTTGTTTTTGACAGATAAAGCGCTATATAAATTCTAATTAAATATTATTATTAATATTATTACTGTTGTTGTTATCATTATTATTGGCTATGAGGCAGGAATACTTTAGTTGCTAAGTGTCAATGGGTCGATGATGGTGTGTGTATATGTGTGTGTGTGTGTGTGTGTGTGTGTGTGTGTGTGTGTGTGTGTGTGTGTGTGTGTGTGTGTGTGTGTGTGTGTGTGTGTGTGTGTGTGTGTGTGTGTGTGTGTGTGTGTGTGTGTGTAAGTCACAGAAATTTTATTTTCAGATTCTTTTTTTCTATTCTTTTATTTGGAGGATAATAGAATAAGTACGTTTTGCTTTTTTACATCCAGCCCCGTGTGTATGCAGTACGTAAATTTTGTCATCCGTTCCCAATAGCACACAATAGTCTACTCTTCCGAAAGGCGGAACGAGTTTTAACATGTACGCGAGTTGTTCAGATGTGTGGGTATGTGTGTGAGTGCGTGTGTATGTATGTGTGTGTGTTGTGCGCGCGCGCGTGCGTGTGCGCGCGCGCGCGCGTGTGTGTGTGTACGTTATTTTCTAACTTGACCTGTATAATGTGTTCACACCCAAACACTGTAGCACACTGTACTGTGGAGAGGACAAGCTGTTAGACTCAGCGAGAACACACCACGACACCCCACACCACACACACCACACACACACAACACCACCACCAACACACCCCACACCACAACCACAACCACCCACACCACAACACACCACACCACAACACACCACACCACAACACACAACACACCCACACACAACACCACAACACACCACAACCAACACAACACACCCACCACACCACAACACACCACAACACCACACCCCACAAACACCACAACACACCACACCACACCACAACCAACACAACACACACACACACACCACACCACAACACACCACAACAACA
>CM054138.1:83743702-83751202 GCA_028751875.1 Rapana venosa | reverse complement strand
CCAAAAGTCTTTCGGATGAGACTATAAACCGAGGTCCCGTGTGCGAACGCACGCTGAACATCTTGCGCATATGTTAAACCCCGTTCCTCTTTTCGGAAGAGTAGGCCATTGTGCGCCGGTGGGAAAGGATAACAAAATTGACGAAACTGCACACACACACGGGGATTGGATGAGTACTGATTCCATTATCCTCAAAAGCAAAGAATGAAACTTAAAAAATCTTTTTTCTTATTTTTTAAAATTTTTACGTTTAACTGAAAGTATTAGCTCAGATTATTAAGGATAGTCCCTTCTCAGGGCAAGGGCCGGATGAAAAAAGTATGTCAATACTTATCTGTAACCCTTGGGAATACAGATAATCAATCCATCCATCCATCCATCAATCTATCAATCAATCAATCAATCTCTCTCTCTCAGAGTTTCAATCACTGCTAATCCCTATCACTCACTGTCAGAGCATGTATGACTCCTGCTATTGCTGCTGCTGCTGCTGCTATTGCTGCTGCTATTGCTGCTGCTACTATTGCTGCTGCTGCTGCTGCTGCTGCTACTATTGCTGCTGCTACTATTGCTGCTGCTGCTGCTACTATTGCTGCTGCTGCTGCTGCTGCTACTATTGCTGCTGCTACTATTGCTGCTGCTGCTGCTGCTGCTGCTGCTACTATTGCTGCTGCTACTATTGCTGCTGCTGCTGCTACTATTGCTGCTGCTGCTGCTGCTGGTGTTGTAGCTGTTAACGAGGTGACCACTGTCCACCTGTGTCCTGCCGTGACGTCACTATCCACCACACTGACCGCTGGTTGTTGTTCTGGCCGGCTCTGCCCACCGTCATGGTCACCATACACGAGGCTTTCCTTGTTGGGCTGCACTGGCTTTCAGAGGTTCTTTCTGCAAAGTATTCTGTGTCTGTCACTCTCTCTGTTTATCTGTCTGTCTGTCTGTCTATCTGTTGGTAAGCGTCTGTCTTTACTTGTTTACTTTTGTCTGTCTGTCTTTCTTTACCAGTCTCTCACTGTTTGCCTCAGTGTCTGTCTGTCTGTCTGTCTATCTCTCTCACTCATTCACTCACTCACTCTCTCTCTCTCTCACTCACATACGCTCGCAAGCACACACGCACACGCAAGCACGCACACACGCGCACGCAAGCAGCAAGCACGCACACACACACACACTACACGCATTATCTACACGTGTCACGATTTTATAAATCTCCTCGTCATTCCTTATTTTGTCTGATATCACTTTGAGCAAACAGACGTTAAAGAGAATGAGAGAACTCGAACTCGAATGAGAGAAAGAGAGAGCGAGAGCGAGAGCGAGAGAGAGAGAGAGAGAGAGAGCGAGAGAGAGAGAGAGCGAGCGAGAGAGCGAGCGAGGGGGGGGGGGGGGGGGGGGAGGGAAGAGAGAGCATTATTTGTTTTATCCCTTTATATTTATTTATCCTTTTATATCGAAGATAATGGAATTCAAGAATCATTAAAACTTAAAAAATAAAATGATTCCTTCCTGAATTTGTTATGCTACCATTTTCTAAACCAATCAGATTATTTCTACGCTAGTGTACTGTACTGTAGTGTACTGTACTGTAGTGTACTGTACTGTAGTGTAGTGTACTGTAGTGTAGTGTACTGTAGTGTAGTGTACTGTAGTGTACTGCACTGTAGTGTATTGTACTGTGGTGTAGTGTACTATAGTGTATTGTACTGTAGTGTACTGCACTGTAGTGTATTGTACTGTAGTGTAGTGTACTGTAGTGTACTGTACTGTAGTGTACTGTACTGTAGTGTATTGTACTGTATGTATTGTACTGTAGTGTACTGAATAGATGTCACACTATTGTTCTACATGCGGGCACATGGTACTGAAACACTAGTTACTGTGTGTTATTATGATGTATGTACTGTGTGTTGTCGTAGTGTACTGAAGCACTGACTGTGATTATTACATGTAAATTAAGGTTTTTTGTTTTAATCTGTAGTGTACTGTACTTCTTTTATTGCACCTTGTTTTGTATTGTGATCTGTCTGTGTTTGTACTGTTGTATTGTATGTATTGTACGTAGTGTCCGTACGTAGTGACTTCAAACGTGGGGTGATTGACTGTTGTATTGTACTGAGCGTTGTTATGTGAGTGTTGCACAGTACATCCATTGTCTCGGCAAGTGTACTTATAGGACATGTACGTAGTGTAGATGTATGTCACAAAGTCAACCAGCCACAGGGTCTGAACACACAATGGTGACAAGTCTAGCTTAGTCGGAGCCATAAGCACACATAATATGAATTATGTAAGTGAAATTCATGGTGTGAAAAAAAAACTGGTCTTACAGTGCATGATCACTTTTGCTGTTGCTGTCGTTGTTGTTGTTGTTTAACTGCACAGCGGGGGGAGGCACCCCCCAGGCCACTGCTCCCACTTCCTTCCACATCTGTGTCTTCCTGGCCTACATCCCCGAGGCTCACTAATGGTCAGAGTTGGCTACGCGACCTTTTTGACCCGCCATGCAGGCAGCTGCACTCCGACTTCAGGGATGCATGCTGGGTGTGTTCGTGTTTCCCTCACCCGCCCAATGCTGTCATGAATTACGGGATCTTTAACGTGCATAATTATATGATCGCCTGCATGTGTATACACACGGAGGGAATTAAAGGCACTGGCAGGTCTGCACTTGAAGCTGACCTGGGAGATGGTAAAAATCCCCACCCTTGATTCACCAGATACCGCCGAGATTCGAACCCACGACTTCATGGACCCATGGGATGGAAGTCGATGGGTTCTTCACCACTCGGCTACAGTGTCGTCACCCTTGACATCCATCAACGTACCACACACCTTATGTCACACAAAACGGTTTGCCTGCTCTTTGAATTCCAGTCTTGTTTGCAGTACAAGACAGATTTTGAGTCAGTACAGACACCAATGTCAACAGTTTTCTGACGCCAGTCACATAGAAAAACGGGTGTTATGTGGACTGCATACTATGTGACATATTGCTGCCGTAAAAAAAAACCATTAAAAATTCAAGGCACAGGACTTCTTTTCCTTTTTTCTGTTCCTAGCTCTGAGGTTCACCAGTGACGGTGAGGTCTTTGTCTGGCTGTCCCTGTCTCCCGACAGGGCGAAGGTGGAGAGTTGATAAATAATGACAGGGGGAAGGTGGAGAGTTGATAAGCGCTCTGATTTGTAATTGCAAGATATAGCGCTCTATAAATTCAATTATTATTATTATATTATTATTATTATTATTATTACTATTATTTTTTATTATTTTTATTATTATTATAATAAATAATGACAGGGGGAAGGTAGAGAGTTGATAAGTGCTCTGATTTGTAATTGCAAGATATAGCGCTCTATAAATTCCAAAATATTATTATTATTATTATTATTATTATTATTATTATATAATTGATGTGGAGGTTGTAGTTGTTGATAACGTTATTTGTAATTAGTATATTAATTATTATTATTATTATTATTATTATTATTATTATTATTATTATTATTATTATTATTATTATAATTGGGGGATGGAGATTATAGCGTTATTGTATTGAATATTATTATAAATTATTATTATTATTATTATTATTATTATTATTTATTTTTAATTATTTTTATTATTATATTTAAAAATAATGACAGGGGGAAGGTGGAGAGTTGATAAGCGCTCTGATTTGTAATTGCAAGATATAGCGCTCTATAAATTCCATATATTATTATTATTTATTTATTTTTTTTTATATTATTATTATTATAATAATAATTATTATTACTATTATTTTTTGTTATTTTTATTATTATTATAATAAATAATGACAGGGGGAAGGTAGAGAGTTGATAAGTGCTCTGATTTGTAATTGCAAGATATAGCGCTCTATAAATTCCATATAATTATTATTATTATTATTATTATTATTATTATTATTATTATTATTATTATTATTATTATTATTATTATAATAAATAATGACAGGGGGAAGGTAGAGAGTTGATAAGCGCTCTGATTTGTAATTGCAAGATATAGCGCTCTATAAATTCCATATAGTATTATTATTATTATTATTATTATTATTATTTATAAATAATGACAGGGGGAAGAGTAGAGATTTGAAAAATTGTAAAGGGCAAGATGGAGATTTAAATTACAAAGTAAATAATTTGAAAAATTTTCAAGATTCATTAATAATCATTATTATTTTTATTTAATGACAGGGAAGTAGAAGCTGAAATGGCCTGATTGAAATTGCAGATTGGCACACTGTCCTTATTCTATATGTAATAAAGCAGAAGTGGGGAGTTGCAACCCTGAATTTGTAATGCAAGATATAGGCCCACCATTTGAAGATTTCAGAATTATTATTTTTTTAAATGACGGGGGAGGTGGGGAGGTTGAAGGTCTGATTTAATGCAGAATACAAAACCATATGTGAAGAGTGTTTACTATTAACAAATTAATAAAAAAAATTATATATTATAAAAAAAGAACAAATAAACAGGAGTGGAGAGCTTATAAGCGTCTGATTGTAATTGCAAGAATAAGCTACATAAATCATCATACTTGACTATTACTGTACAATTATTATCATATGCAAATAATGCTAAACATACAATTCAATACAATGCATACATACAGTACAATGGAGATTAAATGATAACAGTGGATGAGATTAAATGTACAAGTGACATGAAGATTTGAAAACTGTTCAAAGATCAAACACATAATCCATAATAATTTTTAATGACAGAGAAAAGCAAATGGACCTAAACCACACGTGTTCTGTCGTCAGACAACAGCATACCCGTGGGCCATGAGGCACACACTAGTGCACACTAAAGACCCATGCAGTCAGGCCCAGGCTCGATTTTTTTCGGGGGTGACAATACACAAATAACAACAACGCATGCGAAGAGGTACCAAACAATCACATCAAACAATACAATAAATAGCAGATGGCGCTGCCCTGCGCGATCTGCCAAGGGAGAGCAGCCCGAATTCTGCAGAGAAATCTCCCGTGACTTGACGTATACAGTACAATGCTATACAATACAATACAATACAATGCTATACAATACAATACAATACAATGCTATACAATACAATGCAATCTAATGCTATACAATACAATACAATGCTATACAATACAATACAATCCTATACAATACAATCCTATACCATACAATACAATGCTATACCATACAATACGATGCTATACCATACCATACAATCCAACACACTACCACACAATACAACACAGTACAGTACAGTACAAGACAACACACGTGGTGGTGGATCGCTCAAACAGCTACTACCATTGGCTGCCATATGAGAGAGCATGCACTGTGCTGCTGTTAAGCGCCTGACAAGTCAGGCCCAGCGCTTCCGACTTCGGCGTGACAATACATCACAATAAACACATGCACAATACAATGCAATGCAATGCCGTGCAATACAATACAATAAATTCAACACTACACACACACACACGCGCGCGCGCACGCACACACCACACACACACACACACACACACACACACACAACGCACACACACACACACACACACACACACACACACACAACACACACACACACACACACACACACACACACACACACACACCATCAAACAAACCAAAACAAAATATTCCTTTTACAAGTTGATAATGTAGTACTCAATACCTATCTTTGTTTTCATTGGAGTTCCTATCGGTATAAATAGCATCCCCACCTAGAAATTCTCAGCTAGGAATCCCCTCTTTTTATCTCTCTCTCTCTCTTTGTTTCTGCCTTGTTCCTTTTCCCCCCAGAAACACTTAAAAGATAACAGTTCTCTCTCTCTCTCCCATGCCCAAGTCGGATGTGCTGGGCCTGACTTGTCAGGCGCTTAACGGCAGCGCAGGGCATTTTTAGCTATTATGACAGACAGCAATAGTTGCTGTCTGAGCGATCCAAGAAGAAAAAGAAACAGTGAGAAAAGCAGCAGTCAGTCATGCTGTCTTGCTGGCTGTATATAGTGCAGTGCTGTTATGTTATGATGACGACAGACCAGGCAGACCAGCTATACTGCCAGTCATACAGACCCCTGTCTGGCCACCACAAATACCTTTCATGTCAATCAGTCAGCCACCCACTTCTTTATAAAAAGCCGGTATGACGTAAAAGATGACGTCACCTCATGATGTCACTTTTCCACCACAAAGGAGGACCCTCCCTCCAGCTACCCAGCCATAGCTCACTGGCGGCGCCCTCCACCTTAAAAACCTGATCAAAGCCAGGGTGGCGGTAGGGTAGGAATATTATAATTATTATGCCCCCCACTCCACCCTGTCCCTACACTACACTACCTAAGCCTGGTGTGTGCCGTTATATCCTTCACTTGCCCATCAATGGACCGCCTGGCGAGCAGTGGAAAGAGAGAGAGTGTGTGTGAAAGGCGACAGAAAGAAAGTCACCCCAATTCACACAGGACGGGCAAAAGAAGAGACCCCTTTCTCTCTCTCTCTTCCTCCCTATAAGCAGAACACACAGTATCACACACACCCCCTCCTAATCCGCCGCGGAATTCATCCCCCAAATTAAAGACCCTCTCCAGTGTTGTAGCCAAGGGCTGGGCTAATCCCAGAGAGGTTCAACTGGGATGAGGGTGAGTGGAGGAGAGGTGAGGGCGGTGTGAAGAGACTGGGGATGGTGGGGGAAAGTGTTGATTGTTTGCCTTTGCTTCGTGATAGACTTGAGGTGTGTGAATTGACTTCCTTGCAGAGACAGGTGGGAGAGGAGGAGGAGGAGGAGGAGGAGGAGGAGGAGGTTGTTGTTGATGTGTGGATAATGAGCTGATTTGTTGCTTTCTTTGTGGGAATCAGCAGGAGGGAGAAGGGGGTGAGGTGGTGGTGGTGGTGGTGGTGGTGGGGTGGTGGTGGTGTGTGTGTGTGGGGGGGGGGGGGGGGGGGAGAGTGGGGGTAGGGGGTGGGAGTCCCAGGAGGTGGGGTATCTGCTAGGACTGAACAAGAGGTATTCTTAAAGTGTGTGGTGTGTGTGTGTGTGTGTGTGTGTGTGTGTGTGTGTGTGTGTGGTGTGTGTGTGTGTTGTGTTGGGAAGGGGGTGGGGAGGGGGGTACCAAACTGGATTATCATTGATTATGGCGT
Source organism: Rapana venosa (assembly GCA_028751875.1). Classification (NCBI taxonomy): domain Eukaryota; kingdom Metazoa; phylum Mollusca; class Gastropoda; order Neogastropoda; family Muricidae; genus Rapana; species Rapana venosa. The sequence goes on along the minus strand of CM054138.1, from coordinate 83,744,059 downwards.
TTCTTGAACGTTTTAAACAGAGATAACAAGAAAATAAACAGCAACAAACAAACCCAGACTTTAATACTTATGTTCAAGACATAACGAAAACTGAATACATGTTTCAACAATCCATACAAATTATGCATTACTTTTTCACGTTGATGTAGAAGTGTCCAAAATCTGTATTGTATGGCTCTGTCTTTTCTCGCTTGGCAACCTGGCGATATTGGGCTGGTTTTTTTAAACCCCAGTATGTATCCATGAGAGAGAGACAGAGAGGAGAGACAGACAGACAGACAGACAGATAGACAGACAGACAGACAGACCCGATGAGCGTGACGTGACATGACGTCAGGGCCAACGTGCCATGCAATT
>CM054138.1:83726202-83733702 GCA_028751875.1 Rapana venosa | reverse complement strand
TCGCAATTCTTCTTCGCATTCTTCTTCGCAATTCTTCTTCTTCTTCTTCTTCTGACAGTCACTACTACTACTACACACCTTCAGAACTTTTGTACCTGACTTCCTGACTGACACCTGATCTCCGCTCCTGCACTTACACCTGTCTGTCGGTCTGTTTGTCTGTCTCTTTGTCTGTTTGTCTATCAGTCTGACTGCCTTATATCTGCTTACCTGTCTGCCTGTCTGTCTGACTGTTTGTCTGTCTTTCAGTCTGTCTGCCTGTCTGCCTGTCTATCTGTCTGCCTGTCTGCCTGTCTGCCTGTCTGCCTGTCTGCTTGTCTGCCTGTCTGTCTGCTTATCTGTCTGCCTGTCTGCCTGTCTGCCTGTCTGCTTGTCTGCCTGTCTGTCTGCTTATCTGACTGCCTGTATGTCCGTCTGTCTGGCTATCTGTCTGTCTGATTGTCCGTCTGTCTGTCTGTTTGTCTCACCTGGAAGGGGTCTGGGTGGTGGGGGGCAGGATTGCCTGTCCACTGCTACACCCCCCTCTCCCCCATTTCTTGCTTTCTCCTCTTTGTCCTAACTTCACCATTGTATAGCTTGGCATGTGTGTGTGTGTGTGTGTGTGAGTGTGTGTGTGTGTGTGTGTGTGTGTGTGTGTGTGTGTGTGTGTGTATGTGTGTGTGTGTGTATGCGCGCGCGCGCGTCTGTATGTCTGTGTGTGCTTGCATGCGTGTGTCTGTGTGTGCGTCTGTGTGTCTGTCTCTGTCTATGACTATGTCTGTGTCTGTGTGTGTCTATGTGCGTTTTATTTATTTATTTATGTATTCTTTTATATCGAGGATAATGGAATAAACACTCATTTGCTTTTTTACATCCAGTCCCCGTGTGTATGCGGTTTTGTAAATTCTGACATCTGTTTCCACCGGCACACAATGGCCTACTCTTCCGAAAAGCGGAACAGGATTTAACGTGTGCGCAAGATGTTCTGCATGCGTTCGAACACAGAGCCTCGGTTTATAGTCTCATCTGAAGACGTTTTCCTGTGTCTGTGTGCGTGTGTCTCTGTCTTTCTGTCTGTATGTATGTATGTATGTCTATAATTATTTGTATCTGTGTCTATGTCTGGGTCATGTTTCTCTATCAACATGAACACTCATACACCGGAGTTGGCTGCCTGTATGCACCTGCCTGGCGATGTGCCTGCCCAGCCATTGTTCCCGCACACCACATGCAGACCATCACCTGTTTGTTTGCACTGTCACCTTACACCCCCCTCCCCCCCCCCCCCCCCCCTCCCATCTGTCCTCTTTCTGTCGCTACCACCACTACCACCACCCCGACAAACGGAGAGGTTTGAACTACGGACCTCAGACAATTTGCATGTGGGCTGTTAGTCAGTCAGCTGATAATCTTGTGTGCTGTTCAGCGCGTTCCTTGTGTGTTTTAGAAGACAGCCCCACAACTCAGGTGACACACTTGGCCCTTCTGCCTAAACAACATAAAATACTTGAGGGGGGTGTGGGGTGTGGAGAGGTTTGGTTGGGATGGAAGTAAGTGTGCTTGTGTGCTGCAGAGAGAGAGAGAAGGGGGGGGGGGGGTGAGGGTAGGGATGAGGGGGAAGTGGGGGCCGGGAGGGGGTACCAGTGGTGAGAAGTCTTATTCTGTGTGACACACTATAGCCGTTACTATGTAAAAGATATCTTTGCCAGTGTGAAGTGCTTGTGTGAAGTGTATGGATTGAAGTGCTTGTGTGTGTGTCTGTGTGTCTGTCTGTGTGTCTACCTGTGTGTGTGTGTGTGTGTGTGTCTGTCTGTCTGTGTGTGTCTTTGTGTCTGTGTGTCTGTCTGTGTGTCTGTGTGCCTGTCTGTGTGTGTGCCTGTTGTTATTATTATTTTTTTTTTTATATCGAGGATAATGGAATAAGCACGTATGTGCTTTTTTACATCCAGTCCCCATGTGTATGCGGTTTTTGTAAATTCTGTCATCTGTTTCCACCGGCACACAATAGTCTACTCTTACGAAAAGCGGAACAGGTTTTAACGTGTGCGCACGATTGTCTGCGTGCGTTCGCACACGGGACCTCGGTTTATAGTCTCATCCGAAGGACTTTTGGGAAGAGTGGAGTCTGCACTGATGTTAACACCAGGGGAAAATATCCCCTTGAACGGGAATCGAACCGGGGTCGTCAGATTGCGAGGGCAATGTTCTGACCACTAGGCTATCCCGTTGTGTGTCTGTCTGTATGTCAGTGTGTCAGTGTGTCTATGCTTCTGTCCTTCTGTCCTTCTGGCCGTCTGTGTGTCTGTGGCTGTGTGTCTGTGTTTGTGGCTGTGTGTGGGTGTGTTTGTCTGTCTGTTTTTTCTCTCTCTCTCTGTATGACTGTCTGTCTGTCGCTCTCTCTCTCTCTCTCTCTCATCTCCTCTCTCTCTCTCTCTCTCTCTCTCTCCTCTCTCTCTCTCTCTCTCTCTCTCTCCTCTCTCTCTTCTCTCCTCTCTCTCTGTGAAGTTCTGGAAACAGAAACATCTGAAAGAAGGTATTGGCAAATGAATCGATGACAGATAAATATAGATCTGGAAAGGATACAGCCACTAATACACTCTAAGGCAAGCATGCTGTGCATTTGCGCACGCACGCCCGCGCGCGCGCGCACACACACACTGATCTCTATTCAAAAAGCTATCTAAAATAATATGACATCAATTTTTTTTCTTTGAATGAAACTGGACACAGTCTATCCATCCACCCACCTATCCATCCATCCATCCATGCATCCACCCATCCATCCATTTTTTTTGTTTTTTATTTTTTATTTTATTCTTTTATATCGAGGATAATGGAATAAGCACTTGTGTGCTTTTTTTGCATCCAGTTCCCGTGTGTATACAGTTTTGTAAATTTTGTCATCCGTTCCCACCGGCACACAACGGCCTACTCTTCCATCCATTCATCCACCCAAGCTGAAACTACTGTAACTTTCCTGCGAATGGTTTCTGTTTACTTTTCTCTGCATCTTTTGTTTGCATCTCTGTGTGGGGATTGGTTGTTTTTTGTGTGTTTTTTTTTAACATCCTATACAGTTTGGGGTTTGGTTGTTTTTTGTGTGTTTTTTTTTAACATCCTATACAGTTTGGGGATTGGTTGTTTTTTTGTGTGTTTTTTTTTAACATCCTATACAGTTTGGGGATTGGTTGTTTTTTGTGTGTTTTTTTTTAACATCCTATACAGTTTGGGGATTGGTTGTTTTTTGTGTGTTTTTTTTAACATCCTATACAGTTTGGGGTTTGGTTGTTTTTTTGTGTGTTTTTTAACATCCTATACAGTTTGGGGTTTGGTTTTTTTTTTGTGTGTTTTTTTTTAACATCCTATACAGTTTGGGGTTTGGTTGTTTTTTTGTGTGTTTTTTTTTAACATCCTATACAGTTTGGGGTTTGTTGTTTTTTTTGTGTGTTTTTTTTTTAACATCCTATACAGTTTGGGGATTGGTTGGTTTTTTGTGTGTTTTTTTTAACATCCTATACAGTTTGGGGTTTGGTTGTTTTTTTGTGTGTTTTTTTTTAACATCCTATACAGTTTGGGGTTTTGGTTGTTTTTTTGTGTGTTTTTTTTTTAACATCCTATACAGTTTGGGGATTGGTTGTTTTTTATGTGGTTTTTTTTTTAACATCCTATACAGTTTGGGATTGGTTTTTTTTTTTGTGTGGTTTTTTTAACATCCTATACAGTTTGGGGTTTGGTTTGTTTTTTTGTGTGTTTTTTTTTAACATCCTATACAGTTTGGGTTTGGTTGTTTTTTTGTGTGTTTTTTTTTAACATCCTATACAGTTTGGGGATTGGTTGTTTTTTTGTGTTTTTTTTTAACATCCTATACAGTTTGGGTTTGGTTGTTTTTTTGTGTGTTTTTTTTTTAACATCCTATACAGTTTGGGGTTTGGTTGTTTTTTTGTGTGTTTTTTTTTAACATCCTATACAGTTTGGGGATTGGTTGTTTTTTATGTGGGTTTTTTTTTTAACATCCTATACAGTTTGGGGATTGGTTGTTTTTTTGTGTGTTTTTTTTTAACATCCTATACAGTTTGGGGTTTGGTTGTTTTTTTGTGTGTTTTTTTTAACATCCTATACAGTTTGGGGTTTGGTTGTTTTTTTGTGTGTTTTTTTTTAACATCCTATACAGTTTGGGGTTTGGTTGTTTTTTGTGTGTTTTTTTTTAACATCCTATACAGTTTGGGGTTTGGTTGTTTTTTTTGTGTTTTTTTTTTAACATCCTATACAGTTTGGGGTTTGGTTGTTTTTTTGTGTGTTTTTTTTTAACATCCTATACAGTTTGGGGTTTGGTTGTTTTTTTGTGTGTTTTTTTAACATCCTATACAGTTTGGGGTTTGGTTGTTTTTTTGTGTGTTTTTTTTTAACATCCTATACAGTTTGGGGTTTGGTTGTTTTTTGTGTGTTTTTTTTTAACATCCTATACAGGGTTTTTTGTGTTTTTTTCCTCAATGGGTGATCGCCTCAAACGTGATTCCCTCAACCAATCACGTCTCAGGAAGCCAAAGGGGAAACAACTCTTGCTAACTGAGGCTGGATTGTTTCCCCTTCTTGTGGTGGATTGGACTTCCGGGTTGTTGGTTTTCCCGCTAAGCTGCCCCCTCCACTCCCAGCCACACCCCGTAACCATGGCGATGAGGGGCCGACCACGGGGCCCGTGACCTGGCACACCACGTCATGATCAGCAATGGAGGGGGTGAGGGGGGGGGAAGGAAGAAGATGGGGGGGTGGGGGGGGGGAGGGGGTGTAAATGTGGTAGTGTGGGGGTGGGAGAGGAGGGAAGTTATTAGAACACAAGTATTTGCTCGTGAGGGGGATTCCTCCTTTCCTGTGAAAAGAACAAATCAAAAAGGCAGTGCGACATTGCAGCTGGTATGGTTTGGCGTTGTCCAACCATGTGAGTGCCGCCTGGTCAATGAGTCAGGTTACTGACTGACAGACAGAGAGACAGACACACAGACAGACACACACACACACACACACAGACACACAGGCACACAGACAGACAGACACATATACACACAGACACACAGACAGTATGAGACAGACAGTAAAGTATAAACGTGAAAGAATGGATGAAACAGTAGGTGAAGTAATTTGTTTGTCCTGACGTTTTATGATTTTCTTTTTTTAATTCTTAAAACATTTTTATTTAAATGTGTGTGTGGATGCGAGCGCGCACGCGCTCAGGTGTGCATGAGTATGTGCGTGCGTGTATATGTGGTAATTTGTATTTTCAATGTATTTCCTTATCGATTCTTTCCTCTTTTTTTGCTGGTTTAATTTAATGGTAAATGATGCAATAATGTAGTGTCTTAGTATAGTCATTACCAAATTTGTTCTTAGATAGATGGCTTGATGAAAAAAAGCAAACGCATTGCTTATTCAATATACCATCTGGAAATAAAATTTTGACTTGACTTGACTTGACTTGACAGACACACACACAGACAGACAGACACACAGACAGACACACAGGCAGGCAGACAGACAGACACACACACACAGACACACACACAGACAGACACACAGGCAGACAGACAGACACACACACAGACAGACAGACAGGCACTTAGACACACAGGCAGACACTCAGACAGATACGCCAGGGAGGCGTAAAGAGTGGCTGACTGAGTAAGTGAGCGACATCTGATGACACAAGAAGGAACCAGGCACACGTCATCAGAGAGCTGGCAGCTGACAGCACCGTACACAGTCAACAGCACAGTATGCTGCTCTCTGTGCAGACGACACATATCCCACACAAACAAACACATCAGCGATCTGTACCTGAAGCCAGGGCGGAACTGGCCGGCAACACTGACCAGTCTGTTGGTCAGCACCTGCAGGACACAGACACCGGCTGCTTCTTGCCTGGACCCAGTACAGCACAGTCACTGCTGAACCAGCCCCTCACTGCTGAACCAGCCAGCCCCTCACTGCTGAACCAGCCAGCCACTCACTGCTGAACCAGCCACTGCTGAACCAGCCAGCCACTCACTGCTGAACCAGCCACTCACTGCTGAACCAGCCACTCACTGCTGAACCAGCCGCTGCTGCCTCTCTGTGGCACTGAACGTTGCTGGGGGCGGGGGATTTGAACCCAGCCCCTCGCGTGTGTGAGCTGGCTTTAGCCGCCTGAGCCAGACAGCCACGTGCTTCTATCTGCTGGCGTTATCAGCTCTGCATGTGTGTGTGTTGTGTGTGTGTGTGTGTGTGTGTGTGTGTGTGTGTGTGTGTGTGTGTGTGTGTGTGTGTGTGTGTGTGTGTGTGTGTGTGTGTGTGTGTGTGTGTGAAGTCAAGTCAAGTCAAGTCAAGTCAAATTTTTATTTCCAGATGGTACATTGAATAAGCAATGCATTTGCTTTTTTTTTCATCAAGCCATTTATCTATCTTGTGTGTGCCTCTGTGTGTGTGCCTCTGTGTGTGTGCCTCTGTGTGTGTGTGTGCCTCTGTGTGTGTGCCTCTGTGTGTGTGTGTTATATTATATAATCACAATGGGGGGGGGAGAGAGAGAGAGGGAGAGAGAGAGGGAGAGAGAGTGGAGGGATACAAAGGCATGGAAGAAGGGAGAGAGAGAAGTGGGGGAGAGACAGACTGACAGAATTAATAACACTTTTTTTTCTTTTGAGACGGTAGAGTCCACTCGCAGAAATACATTTCTTGGCAAGTCTAACCCGACATACATTTAGAGTTCTCTCCCCTGCTACGCTGCAGACGACAGTTTCAGTTTCCAGAGGAAGGACAGTCACCTGACTGTGCCTTGGGAGAGCAAGCAGACCAGCAGAGAAGAGGTGATGACTGTGATGGGGGCTGACAGCCGGGTAAAGGGATTCATGAGGGAGGCAGAGAGGGATCCACACACAATCCCCACTTCACATTGATGTCACGGGCTAAGCCAACATGGCGGCAAATGTGGAAAGTCTCAGTGTCTGTCTGTCCCTTTGTTGTGTGTTATACTTTTCCATCTTCTCAAACATTGGTCATGGTCCCCGCCCCTTTCTTTATTTGAGTGTTTTGTATTCATATGCAATTCAATTGAAACGCTTTATTATCTCACAAACAGAAAAGCCCATGTGGATTGCAAGCTAAATATAAAGGAGTAAATAGGCAAAGCATTTGCAGCAGATGTTACTTTCAAAGTAACTGATATGTATACCAGCTGCCAAACAGAACATTAGTGGGGAATGCTTTGCCTCTAGAACAGGCCAGAAGGCGTTGGCTTGTTCTTGCTCACAATGCTTACCTGTATAATAACTATGTTGGTTGGTTTTTTCCTGAATAATGGTCTCTTCAAACCAAGTGGAAAACGAGGGTTGCTGAGGACAGCTAAACCAGGTACTCAGAATGGCATGACCTGCAAGTTGGTTTGACTAGCTCCAGGTCTCTCCACTTTGCAGTGATATCAAAACTATCCATTGAGAGGGGGGGGGGGGGGGGGGGGGGGGGAGGGGGGGGGGGGGGGGGGGGGGGGGGGGGGGG
>CM054138.1:83716202-83723702 GCA_028751875.1 Rapana venosa | reverse complement strand
GAGGCGGAGTGGGAGCGGCCAGGCTGATGTATGGGAGAGAGGGAGGGAGGGAGGGAGGGCTGGGCATGGCGCTTCTTCCTCTGCTGCTGCTGCTGCTGCCATCAATGGCTGGCGTCCTGCCTCCCCTCCCCCCCCCCCCCCCCTCTCTCTCTCCTTCCTCCCCCCTGTGCTGTCCTGTGGCCGCTAAGGGTGTGCTCCTCTCCTCTTCTCTTCAGATCACCGCCCTGTCTTCTGCACGTTTTTGCTGTGTGTGAGTGGGGGGAGGGTGCTGCTGCTCTCCATCCATACACTCACTCACCCATCCATCCATCCACCCATCCATCCATCCATCCACCCGTGTGTGTGTGTGCTTTGGTCCCGGGCTTCTCCTGGGGTGCGGGGCTTCCTCTCCTGGAGGGCTGGTTGGTTGGTTGATTGGAGGAGGAGGAGGAGGAAGTGCAGAGCTGCCTGATCTATCTGCCTGTCCGTCTGTCTGTCTGTCTGTTTGTCTCTGCTGCTGCGGTGAGTGAATCCTCAGAGAAGGGAAGGAAGGAGTCCAGAAGCTCGTTGACAGTGATATTCATCCCTCCCTCGGCTCTGAGGTAGACACGGCGCTGTGTTGTGTTTTGGAGACCTACTGTACACACAGCACAGCAGAGTAGAGCACACTACAGTGGGTAGGTCAAAACGGGCCAGGTGGTGGTGACCGGGATTCCCCATACACGCTGCCGTCTTTGGGGATAGTGTTATGCACTCCTGTGTCCACTCCTCTGCTGGAAACCACGCTACTGGGAGCACAACAACAACAACAACAACAACAGCAGCAGAAGCAGCAGCAGCAGCAACAACAACAACAACAGCAGCAGCAGCAGCAGCAACAACAACAACAGCAACAACAACAACAGCAACAGCAACAACAACAACAGCAGCAGCAGCAACAACAACAACAGCAACAACAACAACAACAAGAACAAGAGGCGATAGCGAGAGTGGACAGCCATCATCATCATCATCATCAGCAGCAGCAGCAGCAGCAGCACAGTGCAAAGCCAGGTGTGGGGGTGAAGGGTAAGCCCAACAGGATTCCTTACCAGTGATGGCCTGACTGTCCATTCCTTGTTGTTGGTTCAGGCTGTTGCCTTGCTTTGTGTTGAATCCAAAACTGTGGCAGTGTCTGTCTGTCTGTCTGTCTGCCTGTGTGTCTGTCTGCCTGCCTGCCTGCCTGCCTGTCTGTCTATCTGCCTGCCTGTCTGTCTGTCTGTCTGCTGTCTGTCTGCCTTCTGCCTGCCTGCCTGCCTGTCTGCTGTCTGTCTGTCTGCCTGCCTGCCTGCCTGTCTTTGTGTGCCTGTCTGCCTGCGTCTGCCTGTGTGTCTGTCTGCCTGCTCTGCCTGCCTGTGTGTCTGTCTGCCTGTCTGCCTGCCTGCCTGTGTGTCTGTCTGCCTGTCTGTATGCCTGTGTGTCTGTATGCCTGTGTGTCTGCCTGTCTGTTTGTCTGTCTGTCTGTATTTCTGCCTGCCTGTCTGTTTGTCTGTCTGTCTGCCTGCCTGCCTGCCTGCCTGCCTGTCTGCCTGTCTGTCTGCCTGCCTGCCTGTCTGTCTGTCTGTCTGAGTGTAAAGCTCTTAAAGGCTTGTGAAGTACTTGGACATGATTCTTCAACACACAGGCAACATAAGCCAACAACAACAACACAACAACAGCAACAGCAACAACACACCATTACAGCAGGGCAGGGCAACTAAGGCCTCATCTGTGACCAGGGCTTCGCACAGCAGGCGGCTGAAGGATGAAGGTGTGGAGGAGTGCAGCGTGCTGTAGTTCCCTCTCCCCTAGCCTCAGGCAATGGGGCCACACCATCTGAGATCCTAAAGGAGGAGGACTTGAGTCTTCACTGGGCCGACATTGTCCCCAAGAACCAAGAAGAATCCCATCTGTTGGTCATGGGTCTTGTCTTTCTCACACCACAGCACCATTTTATCTGTCTGTCTGTCTAGGGGGACGGGATAGGTCAGTGGTCGGAGCACTCGCTTTCCCCCCAGCCAAGTTAAGCAGCGTCGAGCGTGGTTACCACTTGGATGGGTGACTGTTTGCGCGCCTTGGCTTCAGTACAGTTCCCCCAGTTCACCCAGCTGTAAATGGGTACCTGCCCTCTTTAGGGTCAGGGAAGGTAAAGCAGCGAGGGAGAGGAGATGGGCGCCGCCCTCAATATGCTGGCCCTAGAGAAGTGAGGTCTCTGACGCCTCGCTCCCCTACGACCTTATAGGTTATGGGACACCTTTACCTTTTACCTTTTACCTGTCTGTCTGTCTGTCTGTCTGTTAGTTCCAGGCTGGCATTTCTCTGCTGCCCGTTTGTCGACCACACTGTCTCTTCCTTTACTGAGTGAGGCCTCAGAAACTTCAACACCCTGCTACATAATTGTTTTCCCCTTAATTCTAACAGATTTGTTCTTCTCTGTGTTCCTCTTCTTCTCCTGTTCTCCCACTGGTTACCTGATGCAGAGGAGATACAGTACAAAACGAAGCGTCTCCTCAGCCTCTGAGTTCGAATTGACGATGACTGTTGTCTGTCATGTTCTGAGCTTCTTCACCTTTCTTTCCTAAATTAAGCCACGTGCTGATTTCTGGCACATGGCACTCTCTCACACACACACACACACACACACACACACACACACACACACACACACACACACACACACACACACACACACACACACACACACACACATCACACAACACACACACACACACACACACACACACACACACAACACACACACACACACACACACACACACACACACACACACACACACACACACACACACAGAGCCAGAAGAGCATCTTTCTCAGCGTCTTCCTCCTACAGTCAATTCCTAGTTTCTTTTTGACATGCAATTTCCACTTCTTTAGAGAGCCTTTTTCTGTCATTAGTACTGTGTGCCTTTCTCCGCCTTACAGTGTGACTGTAGTCTATGACTATGTGTCAGCCTATGTTTTATCCCCTTCCCCTGTGTGTGTGTGTGTGTGTGTGTGTGTGTGTGTGTGTGTGTGTGTGTGTGTGTGTGTGTGTGTGTGTGTGTGTGTGTGTGTGTGTGTGTGTGTGTGTGAAGAAAGAGAGAGAGAGAGAGTACACAATCATAGTTTATGATGTCGGTGTTGCTGTGGTTCCTGGTATTGATGACGATGATGATGATGATGATGATGATGATGATGATGATGATGATGATGATGATGATGATGATGATGATGATGATGATGAGTATGAGAAGACAACGACGATGATAATGGATGATGTGTTTTTGACTTGACTTCACTTCACTTCACTTCACTTCACTTCTGCGTGTACACACTGAAGCACGCACAAACACTCTCTGACAAACGAGCGGGCACACAAACGCCATTGCTGATAATACTGTGGGCAGGAAGTGAAGGCTTGAGCAGGGGGTTGTATTACGGAGTAACGGAGGGACAGACACACTGCACTGTCTTCTGCTTGTTGTTCTCACGATTTTCCCCGGGGCCTGTTTGCCTGTGGATGTGGAGATGAAGGGTGAGGGCAGGGCAGTGTTCCTCCAGGGGAGGGCGTTGGCAGGACACCGCGGAAAGCCAGCAGGTGGCCTGGCCATGCTGGCAGAAGCCTGGCTGTAGTAGTGGCCAGCCTGCCGCTACTGGTAGCCAACACAGAGTGACGACAGTGTCACCAGTGACGACAGTGTCACCAGTGACGACAGTGTCACCAGTGACGACAGTGTGACCAGTGACGACAGTGTGTGACCAGTGACGACAGTGTCACCAGTGACGACAGTGTCACCAGTGACGACAGTGACGACAGTGTGACCAGTGACGACAGTGACGACAGTGTCACCAGTGACGACAGTGTCACCAGTGAAGACAGTGTCACCAGTGAAGACAGTGTCACCAGTGACGACAGTGTCACCAGTGACGACAGTGTCACCAGTGACGACTTGTGCAGAGAAGGAAGCTGCACTTTGTGTACATTTCCTCCTGCTGTCTTTGAATGGTGTGTGTTCTGAATGAATGAATGAATGAATGAATGAATGAATGAATGAATGAATGAATGCTTCCGATATCTTCACATCGATATAATGACTTTCCTGTGCGTGACTCTCTTCTGGGAATGCCTTGCCTTCTAATGACTTTTGGGGTCTTACATCACCTCATTATCCTCAATGACTTTTTGACTTTTCTAGAGATGAATTGACCTTGAACGTTTTCCTCAATGACTTTTCTTTGAGTGGTTTTGCTTGGGATGACTTGTCTTGGAATGTTGTTGAGGGGTTTTGTTCCTTCTAAGAAGCTTTTCCCTCAATGACTTTCCTGGGAATGACTTTCCTGGCTGTGGCTTTTTTTCGGAATAACTTTTTTCCTCAATGACTTTTCCTTGCTTTCCTTTTTTCCAGTAAGCTTCTCCAAATAACTCCGCCCCCCCACCCCCCCCCCCCCCCAAAAAAAAAAAACCAACCAAAAAAACCAACCCACAAAAAACAACCCAACAAAACAAACAAACATCTAAATCAAACAAAACAATAAACAAACAAAAATAGCTTGTTTTTTCCCCCTAAGACTTCTTCTGTGAACAGTTTGTTTATTTTTCCCCAAACTAACTGGTCTGTGATCAACATTTCTTAGATACCCCCCCCCCCCCCCCCCCCCCCCCCCCTCTTCCTCCCCTGATATGACTTTTGCAGTAAACTCTCCATCAAATGACTTCTTTGAAATGACTTTTCACCAAATGACTTCAAAATGACTTTTCTCCAAAGTTGCTTAAATGTGGTTCCCCCCTTCCCTTCCCTCCTCCCCCCCCCCCCCAATAAATGGGGGGGGGGGGGGGGGAATTCTTTTTAAAATGTGTTTTCTCTCAAATGCCTCTTCCTCAGTCAGCTTCTTCACAAACACCTTGTCTTGGAATGAGTTGTATGGTGCTGGTTGTTTTTTTCTCCAGTCATTGTCAACAAATGAGTTTTCTTTCAAGTGTCTTTTCTTCCCATCATTTCTCCCCCGAAAACGGCTTATCTTAAAACGAGGGGGATTTTCTCCCAATTATTTTTCTTTAAATGACCTTTTATTCGAATGCCTTTTCTGTAACTGACTGTTCTTTCAAATGTCTTTTCTGTTAATAAGTTTTCCCCACAAGTTACTCGTCTTTATTCAATCAGTTGTTTTTTTTCAGCTACTCTTGTACGACTTTTTACGAGCTACGACTATTGTCTGTCTTTTTTCAGTGAGTTGTGGTTTGATTTTTTTCCCGTTTCTTTTCTTCTAATAAATTTTGTTTCTCAAAGGCCTTTGCTTTCCCAGACTTCTTTTATTGTTTGTTTGCTTGTTGTCTTCTCTCAAATGACTCGTTGTTATTAAATAAGCTTTTCCCCCCAATAACTTTTCATGAAAAGAGTGTTCTCCAAATGACTTGTCATTAAAAAAACACAACCATAAAACCCCGTTTTCTCCAACTTCTCTTGAAATGATTGTTTTTCGAGTCACCTTTCTTTAAATGCGTTTTCACCAAATCACTTAAACAATTTTTTTTTGTCCTTTACATCTGAGTAATTTATATTTCCAAATGGGCTTTCCTTCAATATTTTGTTTGTCAAATGGTTTGTCCTGGAATAAGCTTTCTCCCGTGACTGCTCCTAACAAGCTCTTCTGCAAAAATGTATGACTTTTTAAGATGAGTTTTCTCACAATGACTTGAATTTTTTTGTATGAGGATACTTTGTTTTGTTTTGTTTTGTTTTGCTTTGGGTTTTTTTGTTTTGTTTTGTTATGCTTTGTTATGTTTTGTTATGTTTTTATTTTGTTTTGTTATGGTTTGTTTTATTTTGTTTTGCTTTCTTATTATTTGTTTTGCTTATTTTTGTTATGCTTTGTTTTGTTTTGTTTTTGCTTTGTTTTGGCTAACATTGTTTTGTTATGTTTTGTTTTGCTTTGTTTTGGCTACACATTGTTTTGTTATGTTTTTGTTTTGCTTTGTTTTGTTTATGCTTGGTTTTGTTTTGCTTTATTTTGCTTTGTTATGTTTTCTTTTGTTATCTTTGTTTTGTTTTGTTTTGCTTTATTTTTGTTATGCTTGTTTTGTTTTGTTTTGCTTTATTTTGCTTTGTTTTGTTTTGTTTTGCTTTATGTTTTGCTTTTATGTTTTGTTTATTTTTGTTATGCTTTGTTTTGTTTTGTTTTGCTTTGTTTTGGTTACATTGTTTTGTTATGCTTTGTTTTGTTTTGCTTTCTTTTGTTTTGTTTTGTTTGTTTTGTTTTTGCTTTCTTTTGTTTTGTTTTTGTTTTATGTTTTGTTTATTTTTGTTATGTTTTGTTTTGTTTTGCTTTGTTTTGTTATGCATTGTTTTGTTATGTTTTGTTTTGTTTTGCTTTGTTTTGTTCTAGTTTGCTGTTTGCTTGTTTGGCTTTTTGCTATTTTGTTTGTATTTGGTTGAGAGTGTTCACTGTTTTATTATTTGCTGGTTGTTTCATTTTCTTTGCGTTTCTGTAGTTGTTCGTTTTTCTTTGTCGTTGTTGTTTGTACTTTTCCGTTTGTTGTTTCGTTGGTTGTTTTGTTGTTGGTGCTGTTTGTTGTTGTTGTTGTTGTTGCGTGTGCATGCGTGCGTGCGTGCGTGCGGCGCGCGCGCGCGCGCGCGCGCGCGCGTGTGTATGTGTGTGTGTGTGTGTGTGTGAGTGTGTGTGTGTGACCTACACAACTGTTCTCACGATGACTTTTTTCTCTTCACTGTTGTCCCTTTATTCAAGGACCTTTCTCTGCAGACTTTCAGAATTACGAATGACTGAATAGCTCGCCATGAAATACTTTTTTTTTCTCCTTCAAGTTTCTGCAGAGAACTTCTCATTGTATATATCTTCTGTTCCGATGGCTGTCTTTGATTTTCTTTCTTTTATTTTTGTTCTGACTGATTTCCAGTCAAGTGAAAGTCACTGTGCCTGCTTTCCCAGTCAAAATGACTTCAGTGACCAACCAGTCTCTGTCTCTGTCTCTGTCTCTGTCTCCCAGCGCCTTACCCTCCATCAGCTCGCTGCTGAAGACTTTTTACTCCCCGATTTTTCAGTCAACGACTTTTTAGCTTGTGCCGCAGAGATGCAGGGAATTGCAGCACAAGACATCTGCACAGCGCTTTACTGCAGTCACTGATCCGAGCAGCGCGGAACTGTATAGCGCGTTTCCCATTCTCGGGAGCAAAGAACAACACAGTACTGCACAGTGCAGTTCCCGTTAGTAAGAACAACCAGCAAAAAAACCCCAACAACAACAAAACCCCAGTGTATAGCGCGTTTCATGTTCCCATCAACACCAACAAAATTAATGAAAATCTTTCTCTCTCTCTCATATGATATATCCCTAAGGGCGGGGACTGGATGTAAAAAAAGCACATGGGTGCTTAGTCAGTATCCTCGAAATAATATAATTTGTCATTGTCATTGTCTCTCTGTTAATTCAACTTAATGAGATCACACATATACACAAGAAAAAAAACAATCATTTCCAGTGAAGATG
>CM054138.1:83696202-83708702 GCA_028751875.1 Rapana venosa | reverse complement strand
GAGAGTGGAGTCGGCACTGATGTTAACTCCAGAGGAAAATATCCTCTTGAACGGGAATCGAACCAGGGTCAGCAGATCACGAGTGCGTCACGCTAACCATGAGGCTATCCCGTCCCGTGTGTGTGTGTGTGTGTGTGTGTGTTGTGTGCTGTTGTTATTTTCGGTATGTGTATATGTTTTTTTTTAGTTCAGTGTTTGTTGTTCTGTCAGCTGCATCCATGGCGGTCTCTGGGTTGGCTTCTTCTTTGAAGCTGTGTGTGGTTCTGCCCTGTGCTTGTCTGTAGGCTGTGCCCTGACTGCCTGCTGTGGCACTGAGCTCCCTCCTGAGGGGGGACACTGCATTAGGCTACACACATACACACACACACACACACACACACACACACACACACACACACAACACACACACACACACACACACACACACACACACACAACACAAACACACACACACCACACACACAAACACACACACACAACACACACACACCACACAACACACACACACAAGAAAAAGACTTAGTTCCTTCTGTCTTCAACTCTCAAAATATGCACCCTCTGATTGTGATTGCAACAACCCCACACGTTACACGATCCAAGCACTTTTACCACCACCAACCATCCCCCCTCCCCCCCTTCCCACACACCCACCCCTCCCCTCATCCGGCATACTCTACCATAGCTCTCTATATCCTCCCCCCCTCTGCTTTTTGCAGTTCCGGGTACTGGAGAAGAGGGGTGGATTTAAGGGGTGCTACCTGTGTGTTATCTCTTCTAAGTCGTGGACCGCTCAGACAGCAACTACTGTGTTGTTACAGCAGCGAACATGCCTTGTTGCGCTGCCGTTAAGCGCCCGACAAGTCAGGCCCAGCCACCCCGCCGACTTCCACTGTGGGAGAGAATTGCTATCTTTGAAGTTTTTTTATGGAGGAAAAAAGGCACGAGAAGGATCCAAGAAGGCAGGTTACAGACGAGAAGGAGATGATAGGAAAAAAGGACCAAGGCAGAAATAAAGAAATGAGGGATAGAAATGAGGGAATTTCTAGCACAGAATTTCCAGAAAGTTGGGGTGCTATTATACTGACAGCCACCCCCCCCCCCCCCCCCCCCCCCTCTCCCCCTGCATCCCAGCGGGTAACCATTCTCAGGCTTTCTAAGCAGGGGACCCCGCCACGGCCACTGTCGTCTGTCTGTCAGGCAGCTTGCCAGCAGAGTGCAGGCCCCTTTCCTACTGGGACAATGTGCACCACCAGTGCCGCGGCACATTTCTCTCGAGGTGTGAAATTCAGGTTATCTCCCTGGTAAGAGCGCGTCGCCACAAGAGCAGCGCCGCTCCTCCTTTTCTTTTTCAGTTCCTGTCTGTATGTGTAACTGCTTCCCTTTCAAAGTGACGTTTTTCTCTCTTGTGGCCTTCACATGCGCTAAATGCGTATTGCGCACGGGGTGTCGGTTTATCGTGTCCTCCGAAAGACTAGCACCCAGACCAACACTCACGATCTAGTGGATAGGGGAAAGGTTTCGGGCACAAACGGGGATCGAACCACAACACACTTCGAACGTGGACTTTTCACTTTCAGGGCAGGTGCGTTACCTCTAGACCACAGCGTGACCTGTGCAGCAACCAGTGTGGCGGTCAACACACGCTGACCTGAAGGAGGGGTGTGTGTGTGTTGGGGGGGTGGGGGGGGAGGGGGGGAGGGGGGTGGCTGAGCTGGAAGACCTACTTCATTAGCCAGTGATGGTCACCAACATCTACTACACTGGCCCAGGTCCCAGCTTCCACAGGGAGATCACTCTAAACAGGAGGAGCTGTACTGCAGTGACACACAGACTGGACAGTACAGAGCAGTGACACACAGACTGGACAGTACACAGCAGTGAGGGCACAGACACAGACAGGACAGTACAGAGCAGTGACACACAGACTGGACAGTACACAGCAGTGAGGACACAGACAGGACAGTACAGAGCAGTGACACACAGACAGGACAGTACAGAGCAGTGACACACAGACAGGACAGTACAGAGCAGTGACACACAGACTGGACAGTACAGAGCAGTGAGGACACAGACTGGACAGTACAGAGCAGTGAGGGCACAGACACAGACAGGACAGTACAGAGCAGTGACACACAGACAGGACAGTACAGAGCAGTGACACACAGACTGGACAGTACAGAGCAGTGGGGGCACAGACACAGACTGGACAGTACAGAGCAGTGGGGGCACAGACACAGACAGGACAGTACAGAGCAGTGACACACAGACTGGACAGTACAGAGCAGTGAGGGCACAGACACAGACAGGACAGTACAGAGCAGTGACACACAGACAGGACAGTACAGAGCAGTGACACACAGACTGGACAGTACAGAGCAGTGAGGGCACAGACACAGACTGGACAGTACAGAGCAGTGACACACAGACAGGACAGTACAGAGCAGTGACACACAGACAGGACAGTACAGAGCAGTGACACACAGACTGGACAGTACAGAGCAGTGAGGGCACAGACACAGACTGGACAGTACAGAGCAGTGAGGGCACAGACACAGGCTGGACAGTTCAGAGCAGTGAGGGCACAGACACAGACTGGACAGTACAGAGCAGTGACACACAGACAGGACAGTACAGAGCAGTGGGGGTCGGGTCCCCTTCACTCTTACTGCTAGGCCACTCTGGAGAGGATGCCACTTATCTCCCACACCCCCACTGGGGAAAAAAGCCCAACTCTTCTTTCTGAGGGGCTTTTGTTTGTCAGTGTTCCACCCCGGGTACATTGTCACCCCTTTGCCACATGTTCATAGCAAAGCCAAAGAGTTCTCTCTCTCTCTCTCACTCTCTCTCTCTCTCTCTCTCTCTCTCTCTCTCTCTCTCTCTCTCTCTCTCTCAGTAAAAGAATTTGTCATTGTCATTGTCTCCCTAACTTCTTGTGCTTCCGATTGCGTTTACTATTTTTGATTTTTGTTTGTTTTCTTGATGGTTTTCTTGTTTGTTTGTGTTGCTGGTGGTGGTCTTTTGTCTCGGCATTGTCACAGGGTTTTTTGTCATGTCGAAGAGGAAAGGTTGCAAAAGGGGGGGGGGGGGGGGGGGGAGAAGGAGGGGAGAAGGGATGGAGATTAAGACTGCACTGTAATCGGCTTAAGGTGGATGGGTGAGGGTGGAGGGTGTGGTGTTGGGAGGAGGAGTGGTTGTGTGCTGGTGTCCTCACAGGTGTCTAGTTTGGGCAATCACTGACAGTAGTAGACAGTAATGGTGTGTAGTCTTATGACCCCCACCCTCTCCCTCCGCATGTGTGCTTAGGTCCCCCCCCCCCTCTCTCTCTCTATCTCTCTTGTCTTGTATAAGTGTTGGGTTATTATTATTAAGATGTATCCCTACGGGCGGGGACTGGATGTAAAAAAGCACACGTGTGCTTATTCATTATCATCGAAATAAAAGAATTTGTCATTTCTCTCTCTCTCTCTTCTCTCTTCTCTCTCTCTCTCTCTCTCCTCTCTCTCTCTCTCTCTCTCTCTGTCCTTTTATTCTGATTCACTCTCTTCTATGTCTATCCTGTCTTTGCAATAACCTATTAGTGTCTTCATCATTCACAAAGTGTTGGGCAATTTCTTCTTCACTGTTTCTATCAACTATTCATACAAGGGCAGTTTTGAAAGCCAATAGCCTGTTTCGTTAGTTTCTGTACCAAATAATGTTATGTGTTTAGCTGGTTTTGGTTTTCGTTCACATACCCTTCATAAGGGGCCATGGCCTAGTTTGAAGAAACTAGATCTCTCTCTCTCTCTCTCTCTCTCTCTCTCTCTCTCTCTCTCTCTCTCTCTCTCCATAGGTGACAATGTTGTACTTTTTCTTGGACTGAATCTATTATTCTAACATTACACAAAAATGGTGATGTTGGTAACCCTAATAACTACAGGGGAATCTCTCTTAGTGATATAAGTAGTAAGCTGTATGGTACCATCATTAATGATAGGTTACAGGAATGGGTTAAGAAAAACAACATTACAGGTGAACACCAAGCTGGTTTTAAGAGAGGGTATTCCACTATAGATCATATGTTTACGCTACTTGGATTTATCCACAAACAGTTTGCTCATAACCGTAAGCTCTATGTAGCATTTATTGACTTTGAAAAGGCATTTGATTCTGTTAATGGAAACTTGTTATGACCTATTCTTTTGAAAAATGGTGTGAGGGGTAAATTGTTACGTTGTTTGAGAGCCATGTATGAGAGTGTCAGAAGCAGAATAAGATGTGGATCTAAGCTGACCGACATAATACACTGCACCAGTGGGGTTAAACACTTCTTTCAGGAACTTTTCCAACAGCTCTCAAAACTGCAATAGTTACACCTCTACTCAAAAAGCACAACCGCGACCCTAACACTCTGAAGAACTATAGACCTGTATCTAACCTACCATTCATTTCTTAAGTCCTTGAATAAGTTGCTCTGAAACAACTCAACAGCCATCTTCATTCCAATAATCTCCTTCCCCCTTTTCAGTCTGCATATCGTGCCAACCACAGTACCGAAACCACCCTAGTCCACACGTTAAACACGCTTCTACACACTTCTGACTCTGGAAAAATCTCCTTTCTCACTCTTCTCGACTCATCTGCAGCCTTCGACACCATAGACCATTCAATTCTTCTCTCCTGTCTCCAAAGAACGTTTGGTATTACAGACACAGCCCTCGCCTGGTTTAATTCATACCTCACAGACTGATTCCAAACAGTTGCAGTAAACAAGATTCAATCATCACCTGTCAAACTGGAGTGTGGAGTCCCACAGGGATCAGTTCTTGGCCCTGTTCACTCTCTACGCTGCTCCACTTTCACATATAATAAATCGTCATCAGATCAGCCATCATTTTTATGCAGACGACTCTCAGATTTTGAGCAGTGATACTCCTGAAAATCTGCCCTCTCTCTTAACAAATATGTCCTACTGCCTTCAAGACATCCAAAATTGGATGATACAGAACAAGTTACAGCTAAATGCAGATAAAACCGAAGCCATGCTTGTAGGTACGAAACACAAACTGCCTTCCATCACAACACCTGGATCGGTGGTCTAGAGGTAACGCGCCTGTCTAGAAAGCGAAAAGTCCGGTCGGAAGTGTGCGGTGGTTCAAGTCCCGTTTGGACCCGAAACTTTTCCCCATCCATTAGACCGTGAGTGGTGGTCTGGGTGCTAGTCTTTCGGATGAGACGATAAACCGAGGTCCCATGTGTTACACATAATTATTTAACGCACGTAAAAGAACCCACAGCAACAAGAGAGCTGTCCCTGGCAAAATTGTGTAGAAAAAAGCCACTCTGATAGGGAAACAAATACAGTTGCAGATAGGAAAAAGAAAAAAAAAGGTGGTGCTGTTCTTGTGGCGACGCGCTCTCCCCGGGGAGAGCAGCCCGAATTTCACGCAGAGAAATCTGTGTGACTTAAAGTGGTATAACTAACTAACTAAATAAATAGAATTTGGCAATACGTCTGACCCTCTATCCCTTGTTGTAAAATATCTAGGGGGTCATTACAGACAACACACTCTCCATGCAAAAACTCATCACCCAGACCTGCCAGTCATGCTACTATCAATTACTGCGTATTAGTGCAGTTCGAAAGTACCTGTCCACTGATGCAACATCCAAACTAGTCACGTCTTTCATTCTCTCACGTTTGCAATTCTCTTCTGGCTGGTCTGCCAGCATCATCTATCCACTCCCTTCAACGTATACAAAACTCTGCCGCTTGACTAGTCCTCAGAAAGAAAAAATCTGAGCAAATTACTCCTCTCCTGCGATCTCTCCACTGGCTGCCTGTGTCACAGAGAGTAAGCTATAAGATCAGTACCCTCTGTTACAAATGTCTCCACAAAACTGCATCCTCCAACCTCTGTAAATGTCTTCACCTGTATACTCCTTTTTGTTCCCTCCGCTCTGCTGCAGAGACCTTGTGCTTACGAATACCTAGATTCAACCAATCCACTGTTAGCCGTTGCTCTTTCTCTATTTCTGGTCCATCGAAGTGGAATGACCTCCCTCTTTTCCCTTACCAAAAGCTTACTTATGACACTTTTAAATCCAGCCTCAAAACACATTTATTTCAAACCTAAGACTTTCCCCTCATTTTTCATCTCATTTCTGTCCTTACCCTCAACAGCCGAAACCCCTATCACCCTGCCAAGGTGCACAACCTCTGTGTGTGTGTGTGTGTGTGTGTGTTGTGTGTGTGTGTTTGTGTGTGTGTGTGTGTGTGTGTGTGTGCGTGTGCGTGCACCTGTTTGAATTTGAATTTGTAAAATCTATTAATTGTAAGTTGTTGCATGTGTTAGAGTAAGATGAATGCAAGGGCTTTTATTAGTTTTTGCAAGATGTAGAGCTATATAAATTCCATTTATTATTATTATTATGTAGCCCTCTTTTGTTTTCTGTTTTCATTAATGAGTTAGGCATAGAAGTCATTAATAAGGGTAAACGTGGTGCCACCTTCCCTCAAGATTTCACAGAATTGTTTATTCTTCTGCTTGCTGATGATGTCATCCTGCTATCTGAAACTGTTGTAGGTTTACAACAGCAGTTGAATAGCTTAAACAGTGCTGCAACAGCACTTGATCTTAAGGTTAATCTGAATTAGAGTAATATTATTGTATTCAGAAAAGGTGGTTATTTAGCTGCTCTAGAAAAATGGCTGTACAGTGGAAAAGTCATGCCTGTGATTAATGTATATAAATATTTAGGAATCTGTTTTTTACAAAGCTTAGTTTTACAACTGCATGTAAAGATCTGGCAAGTCCAGGTAAAAGAAGCTTGTTAATTGTCATGGAAAAATTACGATTATTGAATAATAATGCTTTTGACTTGTGCATTAAGATATTGGGATGCACAAATACAACCCACTGTGTTATATGGCGCGGAAATCTGGGGACTGGATGCAGCTGTAACATATTGTGAATCAGTACACCTCTTTGCTCTAAAGCAGTCTTTAGGCTTAGATAGACGTACACCTAATGATCTTGTTTACAGTGAAACCAATAGATATCCTCTCTCTGTTAATGCTGCTGTAAGATGCGTTACACATTGGATTAAGATTCTACATATGGATGAGTGTAGGTTACCTTTTAAATCTTACAAAATGCTTTGCGATCTAGATCCTTTTATCATATACATTCATTTTTATATATGTCTGTATTCTATTACTTTCTTAGATAATATGTTTTAATCACTGCAAAGCAAATTTCCTTTAAACAGAGGACAATAAAAGAATTGAATTGAATTGAATGTCATGGGGAAAGACACCTGGGCTTCACAAATACGTCCTTTTTATATGAACTTGGTTTTAGATTTGTTTGGCTCAATCAAGGTGTCTGTAATTGTAGAGTTTATCAATGTTTTCAGGCAAAGACTGATTGACTGCCGATGGCAGCAGTGCAGTGATCATATACAAAGCATTGACAAATATCAAATGTATTGACAATTTATAACTTCGCATGATGTCAAACCTTATCTAAAGCTTGATAGGGACATACATTTGAAAAGAAACATGTCGAAGTTTAGACTTGGTGTATCAGACATAAATGTTAATATGTATATATATATATATATATATATTAATATGTATATAGCCTGAGGAACAACAACTGCAGGCATTATATGTATTCAGCCTGAGGAAGCTTCAGAGGGAAGCGAAAATTTGCTGAAAAAATAAAAGGAGAAATGAAGCTGAACACAGTTTGTGTTTTTATTTACATTTTACTATATATATATATATATATATATATATATATATATTATATATATATATATATATATATATATATATATATATATATATATAACATGATGTTGGTGACCTCAGGCTGCTATGCCCATTATGTAAGCAAACAGTTTATTTATTTATTTATTCTTTTATATCGAGGATAATGGAATAAGCACTTATGTGCTTTTTTACATCCAGTCCCCGTGTGTATGCGGTTTTGTAAATTCTGTCATCTGTTCCCACCGGCACACAATGGCCTGTTACGAAAAGCGGAACAGGATTTAACGTGTGCGCAAGATGTGAAAGATGAAGTTCATTTTGTGCTGTGCTGTCCAGTACTAGATGTAAGACAGAATAACATACGGTAAAGTATAGTAGGCAGCCTGAGACTGTGCGCAGCCTTGCTTTATATTTGTGTAAAGCCTTTAGAATAAGAGTTATCTTGGTTTCTTAAGTCATATTTGTTGTATCTGATTTTTGTTGCGTGATTGTGGTTATACAAACACGATTTGTTGTTGTTGTTCTTTTCCTTATTTTTCTCACTAAAATACAAAGCAGTTCGGCAACCTCCTTCTGTGAATAAATCTTTCGAGTTTGAGTTCTCTCTCTCTCCACACAAAGCTCAAGCTCCCCCCCCCCCCCCCCCCCCCCCCCACACACACACAAAGCCTATCTCCACACTTCATCTTGTCAACACAATACGTCGCACCCCATGACGTAACAGCACCTCATCACACCTAGATAAGGGGCTGGCAACGGGAAACTGCCTGCAGGCCCTACACTAGGCCTGCCTACACCATGAACCCACAACCCTCAGAACATGGACACCGCGCACAAGACTCTGAACATCACCACCTTCCCGACACATTCCTGCAGTTGTTGTCCGACCAGTGTGACTCCTGTTTCTGCGATGGTGAGTGTTGAAGCCTTTCCCTTTGGTCTTCTCTGCTGTCTCTCTGCCTGCTGTGGTGCTGGTACACAAACACAACTCGTCTGCACACATTGACTTACTTCACCTTCCTCTTTGAGAGTTACCGAGATGGAAAATGCTGCTTGTTTTTGTTCATCAGTCCATAGTTATCAGCAGTAATACTAAGCTGCAGGGAGGGCATTATTACCACACTATCCTCAATAATCTTCATACAGTAATCGAAATCTACAGTTGAGCTTGACTTAAAACTCTTTGCCACGTCAGCAAGCAGATTTTGGTAAGGATAGTGTCTGCTAGGCCCTAGCTAGATCTAGGCTACTGTGTTCCTGGTGGTGGACAGAAGTCTGCATCAGGGCATCAAGAGCTAGATGCATACCACTGTGAAGGGCGCTGTCTGGTGCTCTAGATCTAGAGATGATGCTTTCCTTCCTGCTGCACACAACGATTCTGCAGGCTGCTAGACCTACAGGGCAGGGGACTGCCTGGCGTGTGTTGGTGTAGCACGATGGTGGGCCTGGCAGCAAGTCAGGGGGACGGAATCCGTTCTCTTGATCTGGAACTTTTCAGATCTGTCTGCCTGCCAGCTTATTTGACGCACTCATGCCGGAGTTTGTGTGTAGTTGATATAGTGATAGATAGATAGATAGAGAGAGAGAGAGAGAGAGAGAGAGAGAGCGAGAGAGAGAGAGAGAGAGAGAGAGAGAGAGAGATAGTATCATGACAGATTGATCTAGGTCTAGTGTTTCAATGATTTAGATCACACGGCGGATCAGTAGTGACACCAAGGCAGCTGAGTTGGGAAGGAACGGAGCTAGATTAGAACAGAATTTTTTTAGATCAGATTTCAGCTGTTCCTGTCAGCAACTAGGAAGTGATATAATCACATGCATAGTCTCAGGGATAGTGAATAGGGAACTTTTGTTTTCCTACTGCTAGTGTGATGGGCATGAATAATTGAGTATGCATTATTTCCCCCCCCCCCCCCCCCCCCCTCTCTCTCTCTCTCTCTCTCTCTCTCTTGCTTGTACATGTAGTTTCCTTTCCTTGCCTCATTCTTCCTTTTTCCTCTGTTCTGCTTTTCTGTTCCTGGGGTGCCTTTATACTTCAGCAGCACGGCTCTTCTTCCGTTATCTGATGCGACCCAATGGGGATGGTCTGTTGGTCTGCTTGGCTAGCTAAAGGATCTAGATCTGTGCCTGAACCAGCGGCTGGGGCTGGTCTGTCCTTGGCGTAGGCTGCGCTAGTTGCCCTCAATCCCTTGTGCAACAGAGTTCCCTTGTCAGGTGTCAGAGCCTAAGCAATGTTCCATAAATGCTAGACCCCATCTGAGAAGAAGTCCATTCAGGGATGCCAGACTAACGACCCGAGAAAGGCAGAAGGAAGGAAGGCAGAAGGAAGGAAGGAAGGCAGAAGGAAGGAAGGCAGAAGGAAGGAAGGAAGGCAGAAGGAAGGAAGGCAGAAGAAAGGAAGGCAGGCAGAAGTTAACAGACAACCAACATGCCCAGTCCAAGGTGTGTGGACCCCACGACAGGGCTGACTGCATGGACTAGAGCTCCTAGGACATCTGACTAACTGACTGACTGACTGACTGATTAACTAACTAACTGACTAACTGACTGACTGACTGACTAATTAACTGACTAATTGACTGACTGACTGACTAACTAACTAACTGACTAATTAACTAACTGACTGACTAACTGACTGACTGACTGACTGACTGACTGACTGACTGACTGACTGATTAACTAACTAACTGACTGACTAACTAACTGACTGACTGCAAACGGGGCCAGCCTACTTGAGGTGAAGACATACAAGCGGGCCAACAGACGATAATGATTATATCTCGTCACCTAAACAGTAGCAAGCGACATTATCTGTATAACAAGACAAACAGCATCAAACAGTATTATCTGTGTATCTGTATAACAAGACAAACAGCATCAAACAGTATTATCTGTGTATCTGTATAACAAGACAAACAGCATCAAACAGTATTATCTGTGTATCTGTATAACAAGACAAACAGCATCAAACAATATTATCTGTGTAACAAGACAAACAGCATCAAACAATATTATCTGAAAATCTGTATAACAAGACAAACAGCATCAAACAGTATTATCTGTGTATCTGTATAACAAGACAAACAGCATCAAACAATATCTGTGTATCTGTATAACAAGACAAACAGCATCAAACAGTATTATCTGAAAATCTGTATAACAAGACAAACAGCATCAAACAATATTATCTGTGTATCTGTATAACAAGACAAACAGCATCAAACAGTATTATCTGTGTATCTGTATAACAAGACAAACAGCATCAAACAGTATTATCTGTGTATCTGTATAACAAGACAAACAGCATCAAACAGTATTATCTGTGTATCTGTATAACAAGAAAAACAGCATCAAACAATATCATCTGTGTATCTGTATAACAAGACAAACAGCATCAAACAGTATTATCTGTGTATCTGTATAACAAGACAAACAGCATCAAACAGTATTATCTGTGTATCTGTATAACAAGACAAACAGCATCAAACAAAATTATCTGTGTATCTGTATAACAAGACAAACAGCATCAAACAGTATTATCTGTGTATCTGTATAACAAGACAAACAGCATCAAACAATATTATCTGTATAACAAGACAAACAGCATCAAACAATATTATCTGAAAATCTGTATAACAAGACAAACAGCATCAAACAGTATTATCTGTGTATCTGTATAACAAGACAAACAGCATCAAACAATATGATCTGTGTATCTGTATAACAAGAAAAACAGCATCAAACAATATTATCTGTGTATCTGTATAACAAGACAAACAGCATCAAACAATATGATCTATGTATCTGTATAACAAGACAAACAGCATCAAACAATATGATCTGTGTATCTGTATAACAAGACAAACAGCATCAAACAATATGATCTATGTATCTGTATAACAAGACAAACAGCATCAAACAATATGATCTGTGTATCTGTATAACAAGACAAACAGCATCAAACAATATTATCTGTGTAACAAGACAAACAGCATCAAACAATATTATCTGTGTATCTGTATAACAAGACAAACAGCATCAAACAATATTATCTGTGTATCTGTGTAACAAGACAAACAGCATCAAACAATATGATCTGTGTATCTGTATAACAAGACAAACAGCATCAAACAATATTATCTGTGTATCTGTATAACAAGACAAACAGCATCAAACAATATTATTATCTTTGTATCTGTATAACAAGACGAACAGCATCAAACAATATTATCTGTGTATCTGTACAACAAGACAAACAGCATCAAACAATATTATCTGTGTATCTGTATAACAAGACAAACAGCATCAAAGAGTATTATCTGTATAACAAGAAAAACAGCATCAAACAATATTATCTGTGTATCTGTATAACAAGACAGACAGCATCAAACAATATTATCTGTGTATCTGTATAACAAGACAAACAGCATCAAACAGTATTATCTGTATAACAAGAAAAACAGCATCAAACAATATTATCTGTGTATCTGTATAACAAGACAAACAGCATCAAACAATATTATCTGTGTATCTGTATAACAAGACAAACAGCATCAAACAATATTATCTGTGTAACAAGACAAACAGCATCAAACAATATTATCTGTGTATCTGTAAAACAAGACAAACAGCATCAAACAATATTATCTGTGTAACTGTATAACAAGACAAACAGCATCAAACATAATTATATGTGTAACGAGACAAACAGCATCAAACAATAGGATCCGTGTAACCAGAC
>CM054138.1:83668702-83693702 GCA_028751875.1 Rapana venosa | reverse complement strand
CCGATGGCAGCAATGGAGTAATCATATACAAAACAGTGAAAGATTTCAAATGTACAGACAATTTATAAGTTCGCATGATGTCAAACCTTATCTAAAACTTGATATGGATATACATTTGAAAAGAATAATGTCTAAGTTTAGACTTGGTGTATCAGATATAAATGTTCATAAATTCAGATACAGAGAACATGATATTGACGACCTCAGGCTGCTATGCCCATTATGTAAGCAAGCTCCGGAGGATGAAGTACACTTTGTCTTGTGCTGTCCCGTATTTGAGGATGTTAGGCAGAACTACATTCCTGTTAAATATAGTAGACAGCCTAATTTATTTAGACTCTGTTTACTCCTGGCATCAAGTCATCCTGAGGTTGTGCGCAGCCTCACTTTATATTTGTGTAAAGCCTTCAGAATAAGAGAGATAATGTTATCCTAAGTGATATTTTTGTAGCTGACTTTGTGTTATACAGTAACATGTTGGTCTGTGTGTGTGTGTGTGTGTGTGTGTGTGTGTGTGTGTGTGCGTATGTGTTTAAACCAAAATACTAAGCAGTTCGGCAACCCCCTTCATGTATGGGCCAATGGCCTTTTTGTGAATAAACCGTTCGAGTTCGAGTTCGAGTTCTCTCTCTCTCTCTCTTTCTCTCTCTCTCTCTCTCTCCTCTTTCTCTCTCTCTCTCTCTCTCTCTCTCTCTCTCTCTCTCTCTCTCTCTCTCTCTCTCTCTCTCTCTCTCTCTCTCTCTCTCTCTCTCTCTCTCTCTCCCTCTCTCTCTCTCTCTCTCTCTCTCTCTCTCTCTCTCTCTCTCTCTCTTTCCCCCCCCCCCCCCTCACCCCCACCCCTACACTACGGAGGTGTGGTGGAATCGCTAGGCAGACGATGATTATGATTGCGGGCTGGTTATCAGGCCTGTTTGTGCCGCGGTGTGTCAGTCTGCTGCTGTGTCACTGCTTGTTATCGCCGCCGCCTGCCGACCCCCGGGCT
Source organism: Rapana venosa (assembly GCA_028751875.1). Classification (NCBI taxonomy): domain Eukaryota; kingdom Metazoa; phylum Mollusca; class Gastropoda; order Neogastropoda; family Muricidae; genus Rapana; species Rapana venosa. The sequence continues at coordinate 83,692,720 of CM054138.1, read as the reverse complement.
GTTTGGCCCCGCGGTGTGGTGTGGTGTGGACACAGTGGCAGCAAACTGTTGTCTGGGCGGCAGTGATGTTGATGTGGTCCCCTCTGTCACACGGGGTGGATGATGGGGGCAAAAGGGGATGGGGGGGGGGGGGGGGGGGTGGCATATGGGGAAGGAGGGAACACTTAAATGCTGAAAGACTTTTGTGTTTTTTTCAACGTGTCATGATGTTGGCTCTTTTTGCTTCTTTTTGTTTTTGGCCACAAGGCGTGTTGTGTGTGCTGACCATGATGTGTGTGTGTGTGTGTGTGTGCGGGGGCGGGGGGGGGGGGGGTGGGTGGAGGGGGAGGGGGATGGCCGACTGGTGAACACGCTCCCTACGTTAAGGGAGAGAACCCCGCTTTCCCAGTACAGGTGCACTGTGCACACGGCATTGTGGCTGCTAGCGACCCCAGCAGTGGGGAGAGGGAGAGAAGGGGTGGTAGACGGTTAGCGGGGTGCAGCAGGGTACCTGTAGCTGGACATGGTCAGAGTGTGCAGCAGGGTACCTGTAGCTGGACATGGTCAGAGTGTGCAGCAGGGTACCTGTAGCTGGACATGGTCAGAGTGTGCAGCAGGGTACCTGTAGCTGGACATGGTCAGAGTGTGCAGCAGGGTACCTGTAGCTGGACATGGTCAGAGTGTGCAGCAGGGTACCTGTAGCTGGACATGGTCAGAGTGTGCAGCACGGTACCTGTAGCTGGACATGGTCAGTGTGTGCAGCACGGTACCTGTAGCTGGACATGGTCAGAGTGTGCAGCAGGGTACCTGTAGCTGGACATGGTCAGAGTGTGCAGCAGGGTACCTGTAGCTGGACATGGTCAGAGTGTGCAGCAGGGTACCTGTAGCTGGACATGGTCAGAGTGTGCAGCAGGGTACCTGTAGCTGGACATGGTCAGAGTGGGCAGCAGGGTACCTGTAGCTGGACATGGTCAGAGTGTGCAGCAGGGTACCTGTAGCTGGACATGGTCAGAGTGTGCAGCAGGGTACCTGTAGCTGGACATGGTCAGAGTGTGCAGCAGGGTACCTGTAGCTGGACATGGTCAGAGTGTGCAGCAGGGTACCTGTAGCTGGACATGGTCAGAGTGTGCAGCAGGGTACCTGTAGCTGGACATGGTCATTGTGTGCAGCAGGGTACCTGTAGCTGGACATGGTCAGAGTGGTCAGCAGGGTACCTGTAGCGGGGACGTGGCGAAGAAGGCAGGGCTGCAATGGGCGGGAGCGAGCTGTCCTTCCTTCCCCTGGAGGGATTTGTCTCTGGGTTGTGTTTGTTTGTTCAGTCCTCAGCTAGAGTTCCCAGGTTCATTTTGCAATGTGACCGTTTTTACTCACCATTAAAGTAGCTGCATTCCGACGCAGGGGAGGGTGTGTAAACTGGTTCCTGTGTGTATGCGCTCTTTAAAAAATAAGTTGGTTAGAACTTTCAAACTGGGATTTGGATTTTGTTCCTGGGCTAGAGCTCCTCACTTCCTTCACCCCTGGTGAGTTTTGGGTGTGATAGGCTGTAAGCTTGCCGAACACGCTGCTTCACTGTTCCCATGTGTGTGTGTGTGTGGGTGGGGGTGGGGGTGGGGGGTAGCCTGGTGGTTAAAGCGACAGGCTTGCAGCTGACAGCGCCAGGGTCGCTCGTTCGATGCTGTTCTTCTCTAGGAACGTATGACAAAACAACAACAACAACAAAACAAAACAAAACAAATACATGAAAACAAACAAACACATAAAACCACATGCATGCCGGTGCCGTGTTTAGCCGCCATCCCTGAAGCTGAAATACGGCTGCCTTGTTGGTGGAGAAACGGTCACACAGGCAAACCCTCACCAAAGGGGGGACAGCCTAGCCCAGGAACGAAAGAGAAACCCAAGAGAGGGCCAACTTTGTCTCTGCTCTCTGGACACACAATAGCCCTGATCATGAGGCTTCAGTCTGCCTGTGTGCTGTGCTGTGCTGTGCCGTGCTGTGCTGTGCCGTGGTGATGGAGAGAAAATGGCTGTGAGCTTTGTTTGTCAGTGATAGCAGTCTTTCCTTGTTTACATGTCAGCGATAATCTATCAGATATCTGGGGGATTATCCCAGAGGAGGTGGGAGAAGTGAGGAGGAGAGAGTGATAACAGACACGTGTCATCAACAAACATGACGTCACTTACAGACAAACAACACCACTTGTACACACAGGCGCGCCCACACACAAAAACACACGCACACACAGAGATATGGGTTCACGCGGGATAAAGTACTAGCGACGTATGGAGAAAACAAACCTCTGCGAAGGTGCGCGCGTGCCCGCAGGTACGCATGCGTGCGCGTGCGCGCTCGCGCGTGCATGCGCGCGCGCGTACACACACCCACACACCTACACACGCATACACACCACTACAAACACACACACACACACACATACACACACACTACAACACACACACACACTCACACACACACACACACACACACTCACACACACACACATACACACCACTACAACACACACACACACACTCACACACACACACACACTCACGCACGCACGCACGCACGCACGCACGCACACACACACACACACACACACACAGGTCAATAGAGTTTGAACCCCAATTATTCCAAATCGAACATTTCATTGATATAGGAAAACAGTGGACAAGCCAAGGACCTCTTCAACTCAGCCCTTGTGTGTCAGTCAAAGTCAAAGTCAAACTTTTATTTTCAGATGGTACATTGAATAAGCAGTGCATTTGCTTTTTTCATCAAGCCATCTATCTAAAGAAAAAGAAAGCGAGAAAAAAAGATAATGTATATGCAGACATAGAATAACAAACCTAATCTATGGTAAACTATACAACTCAAACAATAAAAACAATAACATATGCATATGTGGAATTAAAAACAAAACAAAAATCCAAGAAAAATATTAAACCATACAATTCAAATATTTCAAAAATCTTGAAGAAATATCCGTCACAACACAAACATACAAGCAACAAAGAAAAACCAAACCAAAACAAACAAAGAAGACAAAACAGAATAATAAAAAAAAACACCAACTGCTCCCCCCCCCCCCCCCCCCTCACACACACATACACACACAAACCTTCAACCATACAAACAACTGAATAAAACAAAACAAAAAAATGAATCAACAAGAACAACCACAACAAGGAAATAAACAATAAAACAAACACAAACATACGTACACCACAACAAAAGCGACAATAACTAACATAGGACAAGAATAAGCGCTTTGGTTTGTTGCTTTACAAGATTCAGCGCTATATAAATTCCATACATTATTATTATTATTATTATTATTATTATTATTATTAACAGCCAAGACAAATGAAGAACAATATAGAACTAACAAAAGACGAGAAAAAGAGTCCAAAATTCCCCCTCCCCCTCCCCAAGAAAACCACCCTAAACCCCAAACAAACAAAAAGCAAAATAATAATAATAATAATAATATATGGAATTTATATAGCGCCAAATCTTGTAAAACAAACAAATCGAAGCGCTTGCACTCAAATCATTTACGCGCATGCAACTTTCCTCAAATATAATAAAGAACATATTTCAAATTTATGCACGTGTATGTACACACACACACACACACACACACACACACACACACACACACACACACACACACACACACACACACACACACACACCCGAACACACTTAGGAGATGAAGAATGCTGTTGAAAAGTAGAGACGGATATGAGGGGGGAAGTGTCAGGTAGGAAATAAGTGTGTTTTGAGGCTGGATTTGAAGGTATCAAGTGAAGGTTTTTGGCGAAGTGAAAGAGGGAGGTCATTCCACGTGGACGGACCAGAAACAGAAAAAGATCGACAGCCAACAGTGGTTTGTTTGAATCTGGGTGTTCGAAAGCACAAAAGTATCTGCGGCTGAACGAAAGGGAACGGGATGGAGTGTACAGGTGAAGACAGTTACAAAGATAAGATGGTGCAGATTTGTGGAGACATTTGAAACAGAGGGTATTGATCTTATAACTTCAGTCTTTGTGAGACTGGCAGCCAGTGAAGAGATCGCAGAAGAGGAGTGATGTGTTCGGAATCTTTTCTTTCTTAGGACCAGTCGAGCTGCAGAGTTTTGTATCGCGTTGAAGAGAGTGGATGGATGATGCTGGTAGGCCAGCCAGAAGAGAATTACAGTAGTCTAAACGTGAAAGAATGAGAGATGTGACGAGCTTGGAAGTTGCATCAGTGGACAGATACTTGCGAATCGCACTTATGCGCCGTAATTGATAGTAGCAAGACTGGCAGGTCTGGGTGATGAATTTTTTCATATTGAGTGTGTTGTCAAGAACTACACCTAGATACTTCACAGAGTTGGACAAAGGAACTGACGCACTGCCAGAACCCCACCAGAACCCCACCCCCACCACCACCAGCAATAACAACAACAACAACAACCAAATGGATATAAACAGAGGAAACTGATGTATGATTTAAACACTTACATACACATACACATACACATCCTCACCCATATCCCCTTCACCACATAATATACTCATATATACGGAAAACAAGAATAACCAAGCAGACATTGGATTCAGAGCAAAGAAGTATAACAAAGACATCCATTCCCTCCCTTTCCCCTGGTCATGTACACGCATGTACATGTGCTTTTGGATTTGAGGCAGAGCAACGTTAATCCTTCGATCAAAGAATAAATTCAGGCAATGTAAACCCACCCAGCAGTACTAACGTCAGCAATAACAATTTAACTCATCTAATACAATGACACAGAAAACTAACAGCGACAAAACTAAAATAAATCAGCATATTTTTGAGTAACACAAAAGAACGTAAAAAGGCCAAAACAGCAAGAAAGTAAAAACCAAAACCGAACCAATTACACAACACACACGCACTCACACACTTGTACACACACACACACAACACACACACACACACACACACACACACACCAGATTCAAAGCGTGCTGGGTTGATATCATATCAACCCATATAAGATCAATGCTTACACATGTACTCTATAGAAATGAAAACTTGGGTCATATCTGATTTTAATGACAAAATAACGTCAGTGACACTTAAATCACATCTCTTAAGTTTACAAAGATTAAGTTCTGTACTTCATATTCATGAACATATCCTTAAGATTGTTTTAATACATGATGCTACTACAAAACATTTCAAACTATTTTGGGAGTTTATTCCATAGGTCCACGCCTAATAAAGAGGCTACGATTATATAGTTAAAACTCTGGGTCTTGGAAGATTGTTAGACAAATAGTCAGTGCACTCTAATGCTGTTAACTTTACAAAGCTTTGTAACTTCGATTTTTGTGTGTGTGGTGTGTGTTACTGATGTTGTGTTGTACCATTGTTGTGTTTATCTGGTCGCTGATGGGTTTGGTTTTCTGTTGTTGGTTGTAGCAATGGTGTGCTATGTCTAAGTTAAAGTTTAATCTTCTAGATGTGTAATGAATAAGATGCATTTGCTTTTTTTATAAGCATGTTGTGTGTGTTGTGTTGTGTAGTGTGTGTGTGTGTGTGTGTGTGTGGAGATGAAGTAGAGAGAGAAGAGAGCTGAAGCGAGAGTAGAGAGAGAGATGAGAGAGAGAGAGATGTACATTTAGAGAAAGAGGGAACGTAGTTGAGATGGACCCGTTTAGTTTAGTTATTTAGGTAGTTAGTGTAGTGTTGTATTGTAGTGTAGTGTAGTGAGTGTAGTGTAGTGTGTGTAGTTTAGTTTACTTTAGCGTGTTCAGTGTGTGTAGTGTAGAATTTAGTAGTAGGTGAGTAGTGTAGTTTAGTTTACTTTAGCGTAGTCAGTGTAGTGTAAGGTAGTTGTAGTGTTAGTGTAGTGTTTAGTGTAGTGTAGTGTAGTGTAGTGTAGTTAGTTACTTTAGGTAAGTTAGTGTAGTGTAGTTTGTAGTTAGCTGTAGGTAGTGTAGTGTAGTGTAGTGTAGTTGTAGTTGTAGTTAGTGTAGTGTAGTGTAGTGTATGTAGTGTAGTTTGTAGTACTAGCGTAGTTAGTGTAGTGTAGTGTAGTGTAGTTTAGTGTTAGTTTTTAGCGTTTATGTGTGTAGTTGTAGTTATTTATTAGTAATTATATATGTATGGTATTTATTATTAGCGTGTTCTTGTATGTAGTAGAAACTAGTATAGCGTTTCAGTTTTATATTTCTACGAGTTTATAGTTGAATACTTTAGCGTGTCGGAGTGAGTGTAGTCGTGTTGTTACTTAGCGTAGTCTGTAGTGTAGTGTATTAGTTATTATGTAGGTAGTGTATGTGTTTAGTTTTATTTAGCGTAGTTCAGTGTAGTGTAGTGTGTTTGTTTTTTTTATTTAGCGTAGTTCAGTGTAGTGTAGTTAGTTTCAGCTGTAGTATTAGTTAGTTATTATTTAGCGTTATCATTAGTTAGTGTATTAGTTAGTTAGTTATTAGGTGTTAGTGTAGTGTAGTGTAGTGTATGTTAGTTAGTTAGTAGTGTAGTGTAGTGTAGTGTAGTGTAGTGTAGTAGTTACTTTACGTAGTCAGTGTAGTGTAGTGTAGTTGTAGTTTAGTTTATTTAGCGTATTAGTGTAGTTAGTGTAGTTGTTAGTTAGATTCTTAGCGTAGTTCAGTGTAGGTAGTAGTGTAGTTAGTTTAGGTGTTAGTGTAGTGTAGTGTTGTAGTTGTTTTTTAGTTTTTATGTTTTACTTTAGCGTAGTTCAGTGTAGTGTAGTGTAGTGTAGTGTAGTTTAGTGTTAATTAGTGTTAGTGTGTTAGTGTAGTTAGTTATTTAGTATTGTGTCTGTATGTAGTTAGTTTTTTTTTTTTAGTTTGTAGTGTAGTGTAGTGTATGTATTAGTTTAGTTTATTTACGTAGTTCAGTGTAGTGTAGTTTAGTTTAGTTAGTCTAGTTAGTTTATTTAGTTAGTAAGTTAGTTAGTTAGTGTTAGTTTAGTTACTTTAGCGTAGTTCAGTGTAGTGTAGTGTAGTTTAGTTAGTTTGTTTAGTTTATAGTTTAGTATAGTTTAGTTTAGTTTAGCTGTATTTAGTTACTTAGCGTAGTTCAGTGTAGTAGTGTATTTAGTTTATGTTAGTTAGTCTAGTAGTTTTAGTTTAGCTAGTTTAGTAGTATAGTTTAGTTAAGTATAGTTTAGTTTAGCATAGTTTAGTTTAGTTTAGTTAAGTATAGTTTAGTTTAGTATAGTTAAGTTACTTAAGTATAGTTTAGTTTAGTTAAGTATAGTTTAGTTAAGTATAGTTAAGCTTAGTGTACTTTAGTTGAAGCTGAAGAGCCAAAGAGTCCTCTACACTGAGTAATCAGTTAATCCCATCCTGAAATAAGTATGTCCACCCCTCAGCAAGGCCACCTGATCTTGAAAGAGATGACCTGTCACCTATCGCCTAGTCTGGCTGACCGTTGGGGCACCACTCAAGATTTTGCAACCAGCTTCCTCCAATCCCGAAAAATGAGATTGACCAGACATTAAACAGCATTTACCGTCAAATTGATAGTTGCTTTTACTTTTATCAACAGATTAGTTTATACCAAACTAGAAGTACTTTGTTAATTCGCAGTTGGTAGGTTAAGTATAGTAAGCTGCTGTACTTTAGTGAAGCGAAGAAGGCAGAGTCAAGTGTACGTGGTATCAGTATCCCATTTGACCGAAATATTGTCCCCATCCTAGCAAGGGGCTGCGCTGATCTTGATAGAGATGACTGTCCCTATTGCCTAATATTGCGACGTAAGGGGCACACACAAGATTTTGCAACAGTTTATGTCCCTCTGATAGGAATTACCAGACAGAAAAAGAAACGTAAAATGTGGATGGCCTCTTTTGCGACGTGCTATCCACAGACTAGCCAATTTCACCAGAAACCGGACAAATGCCTTGATAATTCTCCAGCTAGAGCCAACCCCTGTGGACAGTCCCCGTGTGGTAAAGGTGATAGTAACCATAGGGTCGCTGGGGAGCGAGGCGTCAGAGACCTCACTTCTCCAGGGGCCAGCATATTGAGGGCGGTGCCCATCTCCTCTCCCTCGCTGCTTTACCTTCCCTGACCCTAAAGAGGCAGGTACCCATTGACAGCTGGGAGAACTAGGGGGCTGTACTGAAGCCAAGGTGTAGGAACAGTCAGTCACCCATCCACGAGGCAACCACGCTCAACGCTCAAGGCTGCCCAACAGAGTTATGATAAATAATTATCTTGGAGAGAGAGAGAGGCTTTGCTGTCAGCATGAGCTATATCTTGGAGAGAGAGAGGCTTTGCTGTCAGCATGAGCTATATCTTGGAGAGAGAGAGAGGCTTTGCTGTCAGCATGAGCTATATCTTGGAGAGAGGCTTTGCTGTCAGCATGAGCTATATCTTGGAGAGAGGCTTTGCTGTCAGCATGAGCTATATCTTGGAGAGAGAGAGGCTTTGCTGTCAGCACTGAGCTATATCTTGGAGAGAGAGAGGCTTTGCTGTCAGCACTCAGCTATATCCATCCAATGGCAGAGAGCGGTTTGATGTACACTTAGAATTCCTAGGAAGAGTGTTTAACTGTCAGCATAGGAAGCTTCTTTCTGTGCTAGAGTGAGTCGGCTTTGCTTCAGCCGCAGCTTCGCTATGCTGGAGGGATGCGCACACACAGCTAGGGTCTCGGAAGAGAAGGGGTCTGCTGTCAGAGCCACTCGCATATTCCATCCACTGTTGCATGGCTAAGCGGCTGTAATCAACGTGTTTTATGAGATTCCCAGGAGGAGTGATAACCTGCAAGGATAGGAAGCTTCCTTTCCTCACCCCGACTACGCTTAGTGTTGAATGTTTCGAGCTCTTGAGCTCCAGCCCGGTGTGCTGATGCCGCTGTCCGCTATGGCCTGGAGGTGACGGCACACCAGACAGGGGTCTGCCGGAAGGAAAGAAGGGGAAGGTCCAGCAGTGGCAGGAGCCCACGTCTGCTTCATGCAGCTGTACCTCTCTCACATGTTGATCATGGCTGCAGCCGGCTGTAGATCCAGACACTCCATCTGTTGTTCAAGTGCAGAGTTCCCCTGTCAGTATAAATGACATCCCCACCTTCTGGAAATTCTGTGCGAGGAATTCCCTCTTTTCTATTCCTCTCTTCGTTTCTACTTTGTTCCTTTTTCTTCCTGTCACCCCTTTCTTGTCTATTTTCTGCCTTCTTGGTCCATTCTCCTGCCTTTTTCCCCAGAAAGACTTAAAAAAAAAACCCTACTCTCTCTGGGGATAGCTCAGTGGTCGGAGCACTCACTTTCCCCCAGCCAAGTTAAGCAGCGTGAGCGTCGTTACCAGTTGGATGGGTGACCGTTTGCGCGCCTTGGCTTCAGTACAGTTCCCCCAGTTCACCCAGCTGTAAATGGGTACCTGCCCTCTTTAGGGTCAGGGAAGGTAAAGCAGCGAGGGAGAGGAGATGGGCGCCGCCCTCAATATGCTGGCCCTAGAGAAGTGAGGTCTCTGACACCTCGCTCCCCTACGACCTTATAGGTTATGGGACTCCTTTACCTTTACCTTTTTTACTCTCTCTAATGCCGAAGTCGGATGCGCTGGGCCAGACTTGTCAGGCGCTTCACGGCAGCGCAACACATGTTGGCACAAATGACAGACAACAGTAGCTGCTGTCTGAGCGTTCCGCGAAGAAGAAGAAGAAAGGGAAACTATTTGGGGGGTCACGTGATTGTGATGTTATCACATTTTCACCACGTAATCTGTGCCAACAAAGTGTCATCGAAGACACGTTGTTATTGTGTCAACATATTGTCACAACACAATCTGTGTCAACAAAGTGTCATCGAAGACACGTTGTTTTTGTGTCAACATAATATTGTCACAACACAATCTGTGTCAACAAAGTGTCATCGAAGACACGTTGTTTTTGTGTCAACATATCGTCACAACACAATCTGTGTCAACAAAGTGTCATCGAAGACACGTTGTGTTAGTGTCAACAAATTGTCACACACAATCTGTGTACATCAAAGAGAGTCACACTGCCAACACTCCAACAGCTGGTGTGGAGTTACAAGTGTACGTGAGTGTGGTGATGTGAGGTGGTTTCGTGTGGGCTAGAGTGTAGTGGTTTGCGGCCTTTGCAGCCATCAGTTTCAGCTTCTGGGTCTTCCTGCTGTGGCTGACATGGTAGACACGTGGGCGTGTGTGTGTGTGTGTGTGTGTGTGTGTGGTGTGTGTGTGTGTGTGCGTGCGTGCGTGTGTGTGTGTGTGGGGTGTGGTGCGTGGTGTGTGTGTGAGAGAGAGAGAGAGAGGACTCAGGAGTTAGTTAGCATATACTCTTCTTGGAGTGTTGAATCGAAATCCATTGTTAACAAGAGCCCGCAAACCTTTTCAACATTTTCAAATCCTTTGAAATCGAAAGATTTTGATTGGTTGTTTCTTTAAAGCCTACACACTTAAAAGATGTCAACATTGTAAATATACCCCGATATTTCGATACATTTTACGTTAATACATGAAATACTGGATACTGAATTTCTGCCCATCAGCGCGCTTAGTCAGTGAGGGAAAGGGGAACAAGCCTGGCAGCCTGACACTCCGCTAGAAAACCCAGAATTCCCCGAGGGGGGGGGGGGGGGGTCTTGTCAGGATAATCAGTATCCCCACTTTCTGGAAATTCTGTGCCAGGATTTCCCCCTTTTCTATCGCTCTCTTTGATTCTGCCTGGTTCCTTTTCTTCCTGTCATCTCCTTCTTGTCTAGTTTCTGCATTCTTGGTCCATTCTCCTGCCTTTTTTTTCCAGAAAGACTTAAAAGATAACGATTCTCTCCCTTGCCGATGTCAGGCGCGCTGGGCCTGACTTGTCAGGCGCTTAACGGCAGTTCGACGCATTTTCGCCCAGAGGACAGACAACGATAGTAGAAGAAAAGAAGAAGAAGAAGAAGAAAGAGACGACGACGACGACGACGAAGAAAGCTAGAATGACTGCTTATTGGAAGTAGGAGACTGTCTCAATGTTTGTTCAGGTGTGTCGCCTTCCGCCCGGAAGTGTTATCGGACAATTACAGACATACTTCTTTCTACAAACAAACCACTGGATCAACGTATGTCACACACACACACACACACACACACACACACACACACACGTGATAACAAGGGAGCATTAACTTACAAGTTTACCTACAACACCAGCTGTTTTGCGTCGGTCAGAGATTCGGCGTACAACAAATCCCAGCTGATGACATTATTCCTCGTTTGTATCTAATACGTATTTGGTCGTACTAAGTATCGTGATATGTATTCTACGATATTAGTTAGGTTTATTTCGTAAGTGTCATATTAATATGTAATGGATGATATTGAGTTTTTTCAGCATTCTGATATGTAATGGACAATATTAGGTTTTTCATGTTTTTTTCAATAGTTTTTTCCCCAGACTGGCTTCCTTTAGTAATTGTGTAACGTTTGCAGAAGTGTGTGTGTGTGTGTGTGTGTGTGTGTGTGTTTTGTGGTGTGTGTGTGTGTTGTGTGTGTGAGTGTGTGTGTGTGAGTGTGTGTATGTGTGTGTGTGGTATTTCCTTGTCCATTTGGGGCAAAAGGCCTCAGGCTGTTTGTCAACTTGGGCCTGGAGTAAACACTGTTCCTTCCTTCCTTATCATCGCCACACACTTCAGTCCCGTCATCGTTCTCAGTATCATGGCTGTTATCTGCCAATAGCGGAAATGCATACAGCTGATTGTTTTCTAAGGACATCTTCTTTCTCTTTGGCGACTAAGCTTATCCCGTCAGGGTGTGTTTTTTTTATCGTGTCAACCACAATGTCCACAATCCACTTGCAAAGGCGAAAGAGTTGTGATCTACCTGTACACGTCTCTACACACCCACCTGGTCCTATCCGCGGCCATTGTCGTCCCAAGAGGTGTGGAGGTGAGTCGTGGTTCTTTTTCTCCGTTGTCGTTTATTATTGATATTGCAAGCTTTAGAGTTGTTGTTTTTCAAAGACATAATTGACGTTTGGAATGGATTTAGTTGGTATTTGTTGGCAGAATGGAATATGGGGATCTGGATAATCTCCCTTTGCAGGAGAACTGTAAGATGGGGACTTATTTGATGGCAGTTAACTCGTCGTTTTCCTTCTGTTTTTCTTCTTTTCCCCGGGCGTTGTGCAGAGCAGGACAGCAGTGATAGCTCGGTCAACGTCCTCCAAGGGCTGAGGAAAATGGATACAATGGTGGAAATAAAGTTTTAAAGCACAGAACCCCGAATTCCAGTTTGCCAGTATATCATTCATACTTATTATGTTTGTTCAGGTTTTTCTTTGTTGATTTATTGAATTATTCAGAGATGTGTCATGGTCAGAAGATGTATAATTAAAGGGTATTTCTGGCAGTTGTAAAGTTTAGTGGATTCGCCATTTGCTGACCTACTTTATGTTGTATTAGTTGTTGTGGGAATGGTGGTGACTGAACGAAAGGACAAGATCTAAGAAATAAACAATAACAAAACCAGATTTCTAACAATAACCAACACATGGAAATTATATTCCGCTAAAAGAGAATGTCTTTAAAGTCCATAATTATCAAAATAAAGAACCAACTGGACTATGCAATATCAATTTGAAAACAAAATGTATACATCAATAAATGATCACTGAAGATTGCGGATGACGATAATGATGTAAGAATAAGTATGCAGTCTTTCAGCATCTGGCATATTGATAACTATATGATCAACAGTTATGCTGTGACACAGATGCAAACAAAGCAAACAAAACCAAACAAAACAAAACCCCACCCCATTTTCAGCATACTTATTGTTGAAACAGTTCAATATTTATCTGAAGTCCAGAGAAACTATCTGTTTTAGCGGAGCTTGTTGGAATGGGGAATTTTTTTCTTTCTGTAGTGAAGAATTGGGGACGGGATAGCTCAGTGGTCGGAGCACTTGCTTTCCCCCAGCCAAGTTAAGCAGCGTCGAGCGTGGTTACCACTTGGATGGGTGACCGTTTGCGCGCCTTGGCTTCAGTACAGTCCCCCAGTTCACCCAGCTGTAAATGGGTTCCTGCCCTCTTTAGGATCAGGGAAGGTAAAGCAGCGAGGGAGAGGAAATGGATGCCGCCCTTAATATGCTGGTGCCTAGAGAAGTGAGGTCTCTGACGTCTCACTCCTCTACGACTTCATAGGTTATGGGACACCTTGACCTTTATCGTACTGAAGAATTACTCAAGAGTTGCATCGCCTAGCTTTTATTGTAGTCAGCAAGTTGATTTCCATTTACTTGTCCACTTGTATGAGATTTTTTTTGGGGGGGTCTAATATCACAGTTTGTGAAGACACTAAACATGATATCAGTCCACTTCACTACTCCTTAGCCTACGGATGTGATTCTATCAATGCGTATTTGCACAATGGAAAAACTGAAAATCCGATCTTTAAAAAAAATCGAACAAAATAACGAAGTGTGCACACAAAAGAGATGATGTTATCTTCTACCCCCCCCCCTTCCCCCATCTGTTCACACACACACACACACACACACACACACACACACACACACACACACACACACACACACACACACACACACAACACACACACACACAAGATTCCAGAGTTAATTCCTTTCACCCCGTTTGGGGTATGGAGGATTACAAACAATTTGAACAGGAGAATAAACCTAACAGCAATACACCCCAAAATAATAGGACTACTAACAGTAACTGAAAAGCAAGAGTTCATGGCATAATGATAAGCAAACAGTATTGAAGTCTCCATACTATTTTTAAGTATACACATTCTATGAAAGACATAATCTACACTTGTGAAAGACAATTGAAATTTCAATAAATACCTGCAAATCTTATGAATTTTGAGAGCGACATAACTTTTCGTGATTTGCATTTCATTAGCCTACAGAAATCATAACGACACACATGTATACACACCACTGCAATATTGTTAATAATTATAATGATTATAGTGGTAGTAATAATAACCGCTGGAAGAACTATCACTGTTTTATTATTCCTTTTTCAACTCCGTTGTATATACTCAGTGTTCCATTTTGAATGACCAAGGAAGATCTGAACAAATCTTTTGTTTTTACTTCTAAAACCTCAGGCAAAGTCCTAAGGGTAATGATTGCATTCATAATCAGACCAGAGAGGTGGAATTACTGATCTAGTTTTATAACTGCAGAGCCAAGAGTGAATTTTAATTGTTTTGTTTTTGACTAGAGTAGTGCTGAAGAACAACAACTTTTCTTTTTCTTTTTTTTGAGTAACAACTTCTGGTGGTCAGATTTGACAGCAAAAAATGTCTGACGCCCAACGTCAGATCCAAGTTTTCGCTTCAATGAATCTGTTATCTTTACCTTCAGAAAAAAAAAAAGTGTTGTTCAGTGGATGTTGAGTAATGATTGATGGTCACAGAAGGAAGGGGTGGTGACAGAGCAGGCAGGTGTGTAACAGCAGCCGTGTGTGTCACACAGGGCAGGAGGACTGCACAGGCAGGGGAGGGTCACACACACCGCCCCCAGTCAACCGCTGTCAGGACCACAGCAACCCGCCCAGCTGTATGACTGAACCACAGCAACCCGCCCAGCTGTATGACTGAACCACAGCAACCCGCCCAGCTGTATGACTGAACCACAGCAACCCGCCCAGCTGTATGACTGAACCAGAACAACCAAGCTGTATGATCTAGAACTACCAAGCTGTATGACTGAATCAGAACAACCAAGCTTTATGACTGAATCAGAACAACCAAGCTGTATGATTGAACCAGAACAACCAATCTGTATGACTGAATCAGAACAACCAAGCTGTATGACTGAACCAGAACTTACCAAGCCGTATGACTGAATCAGAACAACCAAGCTGTATGACTGAACCAGAGCAACCAAGCTGTATGAACCAGAGCAACCAAGCTGTATGACTGAACCAGAACAACCAAGTTGTATGAACCAGAACAACCAAGCTGTATGTCTAAACCAGAACAACCAAACTGTTTGACTAAACCAGAAAGGCCAAGTGATATGGCTGAACCGAAACGGTCAAATTGTATGATGGAACCAAAACGGCCAAGTTGTATGATGGAAGCAAAACGGCCAAGTTGTATGATGGAAGCAAAACGGCCAAGTTGTATGATGGAAGCAAAACGGCCAAGTTGTATGATGGAAGCAAAACGGCCAAGTTATATGATAGAAACAGAACGGCCACGCTACGTGGCTGAAACAGAACGGCCACGCTACGTGGCTGAAACAGAACGGCCACGGCACGTGGCTGAACCAGAACGGCCACGGCACGTGGCTGAAGCAGCGGGGCCCAGCTGTGTGGAGGAGAGAGGATGGCGGAGTCTGGAGGTCAGCGGGAGGTGGGTGAAGCAGGGGCCTGGCGGAAAATGCCTGAACGCCGGCATGCAGAGAGACGTGTGAAGCAGGGGCCTGGCGGAAAATGCCTGAACACCGGCATGCAGAGAGACGTGTGAAGCAGGGGCCTGGCGGAAAATGCCTGAACACCGGCATGCAGAGAGGCGTGTGAAGCAGGGGCCTGGCGGAAAATGCCTGAACGCCGGCATGCAGAGAGACGTGTGAAGCAGGGGCCTGGCGGAAAATGCCTGAACACCGGCATGCAGAGAGGCGTGTCCAGCAGTATGACACAGAGAGGCGTGTCGAGCAGTATGACACAGAGAGACGTGTCCAGCAGTATGACACAGAGAGGCGTGTCGAGCAGTATGACACAAAGACACGTGTCGAGCAGTATGACACAGAGAGACGTGTCGAGCAGTATGACACAGAGAGACGTGTCGAGCAGTATGACACAGAGAGGCGTGTCGAGCAGTATGACACAGAGAGGCGTGTCGAGCAGTATGACACAGAGAGGCGTGTCGAGCAGTATGACACAAAGACACGTGTCGAGCAGTATGACACAGAGAGACGTGTCGAGCAGTATGACACAGAGAGGCGTGTCGAGCAGTATGACACAAAGATACGTGTCGAGCAGTATGACACAAAGAGACGTCACACAAAGACACGTGTCGAACAGTATGACACGAAGAGACGTGTCGAACAGTATGGCACAAAGAGACGTGTCGAGCAGTATGACACAAAGACGCGTGTCGAGCAGATTGACACAAAGAGACGTCACACAAAGACACGTGTCGAACAGTATGACACAAAGAGACGTGTCGAGCAGTATGACACAAAGACACGTGTCGAGCAGTATGACACAGAGAGACGTGTCGAGCAGTATGACACAGAGACGTGTCGAGCAGTATGACACAAAGACACGTGTCGAGCAGTATGACACAGAGAGACGTGTCGAGCAGTATGACACAAAGACACGTGTCGAGCAGTATGACACAAAGACACGTGTCGAGCAGTATGACACAAAGAGACGTGTCGAGCAGTATGACACAAAGAGACGTGTCGAGCAGTATGGCACAAAGACACGTGTCAAGTTTTCGAGAATGGTCGTACTCTGGCGCTGTAAGACGTTGGGCAGCCAAACCAGCAGCAGCAGCAGCAGCATCTCCAAAGGCCTCAGGAGCTGCCTCCAGATGGTCTCCCTTGGATGGACACGGGTCAGGTAAGTGACCTTTTGTCATTTCGTTGGTTCATTCAGCTTTAACGTCGGCACTCACTTCTGCCTGATCTGGGTGGGAGCTGCCTAAGTCGTGCTGGAGGTCAGTGCTGGAAGTGAAGCTGCGTTCTAGATCTGCTGCACTACACTGCACTGCACTACACTACACTACACTGCACTGCACTGCCCTGCACTGCACTACACTACACTACACTACACTGCACTACGCTGCACTACACTGCACTGCACTGACTGTACTGCACTACACTGCACTACACTACACTGCACTGCACTGCACTACACTACACTACACTGCACTGCACCGCACTACACCACACTACACTACACTACCCTACACTACACTGCACTACACTGCACTACACTGCACTGCACTGCCTGCCGGCACCTCCCTGGGTCAGGCCAGGGGACCAGGTCCTATGAACACTGTGTGGGCCCCCTGCTTGTGGAAGGTTAGAGAGGTGTATGGTTAACTTCTGGGATCAAAAGATGGTAGGACTCGGACGCAACTGCCGTTTCTGGTCACAGACCTGTCACAGAAATCTTTGGCGTTGAGGGTTTTGGTTTTTTGTTTGTTGTTGTTTGTTTGTTTGTTGGGTTTTGTTGTTGTTGTTGTTTTTGTTTTGTTTTGTTTTTGTTTGTTTGTTGTTGGGTTGTTTTGGTTTATTTTTTGTTTGTTTTGTTTTGGTTTTTGGGGTGGGTTTTTTTAGGGGGGGTGTCTTTTTTCGTTCCTCGGCTCGACCTTCGAGGTTCACCAGCGGCGAGGTTGTCGTGTATGCCACTGTTTTTGCCGTCATGACGATAGCCGCACTCCGACTTCGGGAATGTATGCTGGGCATGTGGGTGTTGCCCTAACCCGCCCAGCGCTGACCTGACTGAGGGGATCTGTCCCCGCAGAGCTGGTTCTCTGCCCCTGCGTGTACAGGGAGGCAATCCCAGCACTGGCAGGTCTGCATGTCTCAGTTGACCTGGGAGATGTAAACATCCCCACCCTTAACTCCCCACACGCCGCTGCCCAGATTGGAACCCACGACTTCGTGGACCGTGTGGTGGAAGTGGAACGGTCTGAACCACTCGGCTACACGTCCGTCACACAAGTCTTTGTTGGAGAGGGGATGAGTTAGTAGAGGACTGGCGTCCAGGTTGTCTGTCTGTCTGTCCCGCTAGTGTCGTCGTCGTTGTTGTCGTTGTTTGTTGCTGTTGTGTGTTGCTGTTGTGGGATATTCTCTGTTTTCACAATGGATATCTGCGCGTTCCGAGCACTGTCGTGTCTTGTCTGTTGAATGGAGGGATAAGCAAAGGAACTGTTTTATAAATAGATTCTTTCACACACACACACACACACACACACACACACACACACTCTCTCTCTCTCTCTCTCTCTCTCTCTCTCTCTCTCTCCTCTCTCTCTCTCTCTCTCTCTCTCTCTCTCTCTACACACCTATTATGCAAGAATGGACCAGTCATATTGAGAATAGCGATCGGTTTTCATTGTATAAGCTTTTGAAAACAAATAACCTTACAGAACCATATATTGAAATGAATGTAAACAAGTTTATTAGATGTGCGCTGACTAAATTTAGATTTGGTGTCTCTGAAATAACAGTTCATAGTCAAAGATATAGAAAAGGTGCGAAAAACTGATATGTCCTATGTGTAGACTTGATGAAGAGGATGAAGTCCATTTCATTTGTTCTTGTCCAGCACTAGATGACTTAAGAAGAGACTATATTCCTGAGAAATATTATCGCAGACCAGCTCACTTTAGAATGATTACGCTCCTGTCTTCCAAAAATGAAAATGTCATGAAAAATCTTGCTATGTATATCTATAAGTCTTTAAAAAGGAGAAGTAGTTTGATCTCATAACACAGAAAACACGTGTAACTTGGTGTGTATGTACTAAATTGTAGTTAGTTGGATAAAGATGTTTGTGTGCTTAGTATAACATTATTATATATGTGTGTCATTTTGTAAACCCCTTCAAATGGGGCTATGGCCTTTCTTGAATAAATATCGTTATCGTTATCGTTATCGTTCTCCTCTCTCTCTCTCTCTCTCTCTCTCTCTCTCTCTCTCTCTCTCTCTCTCTCTCTCTCTCTCTCTCTCTCTCTCTCTCTCTCTCTCTCTCTCTCTCTCTCGTTTGGTTGACAGGGTCATTGTGTACCCCATCTTTGTTTTGTCTCTTCACATCACTATCCCCCTCCCCCCCCCCCCCCTCCTTCCCCTCTGTCCAGCTCTCTTTCTCTCCTACCCGTCTTTATCCCTTTTATTTATTTATTTATTTTTGTCTACCATCTTGAAGCTGCTTGTTTTATTAGTCGAGATGTGTGTGTGTGTGTGTGTGTGTGTATGTTGTGTGTGTGTTGTGTGTGTGTGTGTGTGTGTGTGTGAAAAGTCAAGGAAAAGTTTTATTTTCTGATGGTACATTGAATAAGCAAAACATCACGTTTTTATTAATCTAGCCATCTAGGGAGCATATTGCCTCTCTCTCTCTCTCTCTCTCCTCTCTCTCTCTCTCTCTCTCTCTCTCTCTCTCTCTCTCTCTCTCTCTCTCTCTCCTCTCATTCTCTCTCTCTCTCTCTCTCTCTCTCTCTCTCTCTCTATATATATATATATATATATATAAAGAAACAATTTTTGTGTGTATGCGTGCGTGTGAGCGCGTGCAAATGAAGTAGCCAGAGTACCTGCATGTGCGTGTGCATCTGGAAAACGGAGAAGAAAGGAAAAAGTGCAAAGGTATGTGTCTGGAAGAAAACCCACCTCTGGCAGAGATATGCGCAGTGAAAGTGGACAGGTGCATTGTGGAGGCCTATAGAAAGGAAGATACGGCATCAGGGCAGGGGAACAAACAACCAACAAAGAACAAAGAGAAGGAGGAGGAGGAGGGAAATGCTCTGGTTATGTCTTCCAATTTCTAGCAGAAGCCATCCCAGCAACATGGCGACGCATAGCAAATGCACTGCTGCCATCTGGTAGGCTTGATGGAAGAGACGGCTTCCCATACAAACACCCCCACCCCCCCTCCTCTTCCGCCACCCGCATCCCCCTCTCCCTGCCGTCCCTGCAATCTCTTCAGAGCTAGAGTCCTGAACAAGCCCAGCAATAAGTTCCTCCATGTTGTCTTGACGAGCCATGGGAAAACAGGGACATGACAAAGACTGGGGGAGAAGAAAGGAAAGGACAGGTGTGGTAAAGAAAGAGAGAGACTGGAGAGGAAGAAGAGACTGGAGAGGAAGAAGAGACTGGAGAGGATGAAGAGACTGGAGAGGAAGAAGAGACTGGAGAGGAAGAAGAGACTGGAGAGGAAGAAGATAGAAGAGAGCAAGAAAGAGAAACAAAAGATGGTTTAAAAAAAGAAAAAAACAAAGAAAGGAAAGAAAAAAACGAAAAGAAAAAGGATAAACAAAAACAAACAAAGAAGAAGGAAGTCGGAGGAGGTTCTATGGCTGGGATTTGCATATTGTCTTGTTCCCCCGTGAAGATGCCAGGACCCTGTCCGTATAAATAACATCCCGACCCAACTGGAGAATTTCTTGTATGCTACGGGAATCCTCTGTCGACATCCTCCTCACTTTAGGTTTTCCTGTTCCTTTTCCTTCTGTCACCTCTTCTTGATCATTTCCTGCCTTCTGTCATGGTTCCTGCCTCTTTTTTCCACACAGAAAGACTTGACAGATGACAATGCCTCACACGCCGAAGTCCGATCGCTGGCCCTGACTTGTCAGGCCTTACGCCACGCAGGCATTTTGCGACCTCGTATGACAGACAACACTATTTACTGTCTGACGTTCCGATAAGAAAGGGATGAAGAAGAGATGCTGCTGGACTGCTGGTGCGCACTCCCCTCGCCATTATCCCGCATCAGTGGCGGGGGTTTCTCACTCCTTCCTCGCATTATCCGGATCAGTGGTGGTGCTGCTGGTGTTCTCACTCCTCCTCGCCATTATCCCGGCATCAGTGGCTGGTGCTGCTGGTGTTCTCACTCCTCCTCGCCATTATCCCGGCATCAGTGGCTGGTGGTGTTCTCACTCCTCCTCGCCATTATCCCGGCATCAGTGGCTGCTGGTGTTCTCACTCCTCCTCGCCATTATCCCGGCATCAGTGGCTGGTGGCGGAGTCACGGTCTTGCTGCTGGTCCTCGCTGCCCAAGGCAACACACAGAGGAGAACAGGAGAAAGTATACAGGCTGCACACCGGTATTCATTTGGGGGTCACGTAGTATCTTCTATAGAGTGAGAGTGGAAAAAAAATGTTGGTGATTTTCACAGATTTTTTTAAGCATGAAAAAATGGACTGTGCACTTGTTTTTTGGATTGAGGACATAGAGCGATACCAGGTAGTCACGAGAAAGTTGGAAATAACCATCAAATGAGGTTTGCCTGTATTCCTACAGCGTTGACCCCGCGCATGCATATTGCGGTAAGGAAGCTAGCAGACGACGAAGGACTGAGGGAGTACAGTGTTTGCTGAAAAATTAAAAAAATTCAAACCTACCAAATTTGTTCAAAATAACATAAGTTTTGAGTCAGAGGCTAGTCTTTCACAAAAAGTGGTTTTTATTTCTGTGGATGCCTTAGTACGTGCGGAATGAATATAAGAGTCACATAGAAAAACAGAAGGAAAAGAGTGATTTTCTAATACCGGTGTGCAGCCAAAGGGAGGAAGAAGTCGGGGAATCCCCGCAGTGGGGTTTACAACAGCGTCAGAGAAGTACAGAGCGTGCGTGGCTTTTGTTTGTTCGCGCATTTCCTTCCTTCCTTCCTTCCTTCCTTCCTTCCTTCCTTCCTTCTTTCCTTCCTTCTTTCCTTCCTTCCTTCCTTCTTTCCTTCCTTCCTTCCTTTCTTTTTCCCCTCTTCCTTGCCCTAAAAGAAAAGGGATGAATTCAGTTGACCAGCTGATCCTTGTTCAAGACTGACTTGTATTTTCCTTCCATCCTCTCCTGTCGTTCCTTTCCTGTCCTGTCCTGTCCTTCCTGTCCTTCCTTTCCTCCTTCCTGTCCTGCCTTCCTGTCTGTCTGTCCTGCTCCTTCCTGTCCTTCCTTCCTTCCTTCCTGTCCATCTTCCTCCTTCCTGCCTGCCTTCATTGCGTTCCTGCCCTTCCTTCCTGTGCTTCCTTCTCCTCTCCTTCCTGTCCTTATTCTTCCTTCCTTCCTGTCCTGTCTATTCCTGCCCTTCCTGTCCTGTGTCCTTCCTCCTTCCTGTCCTGTTCCTGCCCTTCCCATTCTTCCTTCCTTCCTTCCTTCTTCCTTTTCTTTCTTCTTCTTCTTCTTATCTCCTTCCTTTCTTTTCTTGACTTTGCCCTAAAGAGCATCCGAGGGATGAAGTCTCATGGTGACCACTTTCTTGTTAGAGACTGTTCTTCGTTGAAATGTAGCCATTCCATCGGGCCATGATGTCTAGCACGTATCCATATCTGCTGCCCTGTTCCTGCCCTGCATTGTCTGCTTCTCCTATCGCGTGTCTGCTGTCCAGCACCTGCCATGTCCGCCTGGCCAGACGTTCCTTCCTAATCGCTGCCCTGTTCCTGTCCTGCCCGTCCTCCCTGCCACGGCCCTTCCTGCTGTGTCCTGTCTGTGCTGTCGTCCTGTACTGTCTGCCATGCCAGGCGAGCTGTTGTTTCCCGCTGCTTCCCGTGTTGTCCTTCGTGCTCCTCCGTCCTCACGACCGCCCGCCGTCCGGCTGCCCTGATCTGCCCATGCTGCCCTGCCCTGTCCTGCCCTGTCCATATTCTCTTCTTCCTTGTTACTTTCTGTTCTTTCTGAATGGGCTCCGAGGTGACATGGTGAGATCTTTACGGGACGTTTGCTCCTATGAAGGTAGCGGCTTCCGACTTTGGGATAATGTCTAAACACGGTAGCAGACTGCATGCGTTTTAACTTGTCAAAGATATCTGTCTTTTCATTCCGTTAATGCCAGCACAAATGGCCTATTTACAAGCCAAAGGCAGAACGGGTTTTAATGGGTGCCCAAGATGTTCTGCGTGCGTTTGCACACGGGGCTTCGACATGGGTGTACAGAATGGTAGTCTCATCACTGCGCAGAGCCGAGGACCGAGATGGATGGAGGACGCTTACCACGGCATCGTCTTTCGTGTCTCCCCCACGACCGCCAAGGTCACGGGACTGATGATGATGATGATGATGATGATGATGATGATGATGAGTCTCATCCAAAGGACTTTCCAGGGAGTGGAGTCGGTGCTGACGTTAACTCCAGTGGAAAATCCCTTGGAACGAGCGTCTCGGTGGCGGCTCGAACCCGGGTCGTCAGATCACGGGCTCAACACACTAACCACTGGGCTACAAGCCCCCTCCCCCCCCCCCCCCCTATCCCCCCCACCCCTTCCTTTTTCTTTTTTGCGGATGTGAAATGACAGTCACGGATATCAGACAGTGTAAAAGGGAATCACAGATCAGGCACTAGCAATATAACAGAGACTTTTGAGAGAGAGAGAGACAGAGAGACAGACAGACACACAGAGAGACAGACAGACAGACAGACAGACAGAGAGACAGACAGACAGACAGAGAAGTTGGGGGGGAGGGGGAGTGCAGGAGCAGATCTGCATTCTCTCATCCTTCCCTCCTTCTTTGACTCCCCCCCCCCCCCCACCCCCTTCTTCCTATCTCCGCTTCCATTTTGTTCTCCCCCCTCTCTTGTCCCCCTTTTCTCCCCTCCCTCCATCTTCCTCCCCCCCCCCCCCCCTCCCCGCCACGTCTGAGCACGAGGGAGAAAATGGGCCAGACCACGACGCGTGCCATATTAATGACTCAGTTTAATGACTCGGTTTAATGACTCAGTTTAATGAATCCTCCTCCTCCCCCCTCCCCCCTACCCTGAGTCTCCTCCCTGTTGTTGCTGGTTAACAAGCCAGTGCTGTGGTCAGTGTGTGTGTGTAGGAGGGGAGGAGAGGGGAGGGGAGGGTGTGCAGGGGTCAAGCACAGGAGTGGATGGACCAGTGTGTGGTCAAAGCTCTGGTCCATCTGTTGGCGCTGAGGCTGGAGTGGTCAGCTGGGGGCAGGCTGGCTTAGTGGGCAGTGCAGTGCTCTTCAGCTTGGACCATAAGGTGCCATGTCTGCACTGGCTTTCTCGTGTGTGTGTGTGTGTGTGTGTGTGCTCCGCTCTCTCTCTCTTTCTTCCTCTCTCTCTCTCTCTCTCTCTTCTCTCTCTCTCTCTCTCTCTCTCTCTCTCTCTCTCTCTCTCTCTCTCTCTCGCTCGCTCTGTTACTGAGTGTGTCAGATATACATGTTCATAAACTTACAAACAGAATGCCTAGTGAATCTGATACAATATGCTCATCTGTAATGAAACAACAGAACATGAAGTACATTTTGCTTTGATATGTTGTCCGGCTTTAATAACGTTAGGCAAAACTGTACCCCGGCACAGTATAGCAGCCAGCCTGGTGCACCAGACTGCTTGCTCCTGGCGTGTAGCAATCCAGATAGCATGAGCAAGGTAG
>CM054138.1:83651202-83663702 GCA_028751875.1 Rapana venosa | reverse complement strand
TTTGTTTCTTGCTGTGTCCACTGACTTTGTTTGTACAAAGTGGTGTCAGGACCGACCGCCTTGGGTTGTGTGTGCTCTGGGCGATGCTGATGCTGATAGTGACCATCATCTTCAGCATCCACAAGGAGCACACGGTTTATCTTTTCAAAAATAATCATTACCAAAACAGAAACACACACACACACACACACACACACACACACACACACACACACACACACACACACACACACACACAGATCGTCTCCTCAAAAATGGGTCGTGGAAGTTGTTTTAAAGATTGCTTTATACTTTACTATAAGTGACTGTATGATCTGGTCTTTATCTGAAAGATGTGCCATTGCAGTTCTTTTCAAGGGGAATCTGTACCGTAAGTGAATGGAGAAATCTTTGTCTCAAATTGATGTCTTCTCTCAAAAGTGATATTAGACGGGAAAATGACAAAAATAAAAGCACTATCTAACAACTTCGAATATCAAACTACTATAGTCTATCAACTGTTGATGCTATTCTTATTTCAATGGCATTGCGTGCGTGCGTGCGTGCGTGCGTGCGTGTGTTTGTGTGTGTGTGTGTGTGTGTACGTGTGTGTGTGTACGTGTGTGTGTATGTGTGTGTGTGTGTGTGTGTGTGTGTACGTGTGTGTGTATGTTGTGTGTATGTGTGTGTGTATGTGTGTGTGTATGTGTGTGTGTGTGTGTGTGTGTGTGAATATCTAACTTTTGGTGGTTAGAGCGTTACGCTCGCAACCTGAGTTGGTTTGGTTTCGGTTGGGTTTTACTGTTGTTGTTGTTGTTGTTGTTGTTTCTGGGCTAGAGTTCAGTGTACCAGTAGTGAGATCTGACATCAGTGCTGGCTCTTTCCCCCCCAAAGTCATTCGGATGAGACTAAACTGAGGTCCCGTGTGCGAACGCACGCAGAACATCTTGTACAAACGTTAAAGCCCGTCGTGCCTTTCGGAAAAGTAGGCCATTGTGTGCTGGTAGGAAGGGAAGGCAAAAGAAATCCCACAAAGTGAAGACGAGAAACAGGAACAAAGGGAGAGATGAAAGAGGGCAGCAACTGTAGTTTTAGAATAAGGTATCAATGAGGGAGAGACAAGGGAGAAGGGCAGGGAGAGAGAGAGAGAGAGAGAGAGAGAGAGAGAGAGAGAGAGAGAGAGAGAGAGAGAGAGAGGTAAACAAATGAAACCTAAATCAACCTCCAAACAGCCCAAGATCAGACTTAGAAAATGAATTAAAAAGGAAAAAAGTTTGGAAACACAAAGACAGCAAGACTTACACAGTGTGATTAAGCACTAGGAAAAGGAGCCCTAAATGGGCATTGACAACGAAGAGGAGGATGAGGAGAAAGAGGAAAAAACTGCTCCTGGAGAGGAGGAGGAGGAGGATAAGTAAGGAGAGAGAGAAGAAGGCTTCAGTCAGTACCACTGTAACACCTGGTCTGTTCCAGTGACTCATATCAGTTTCCCCGGACAGCTCACAGACCCAGCCAGGCTAAAGAAAGACAGCCAGTGCCTTTCATTTCATTACCATCCCCTCTCTTCTTCCTTCAACTCCCTGCTCCATCTTTGCCCGAGCCAGCCCTTTCAAACCTGGCCTGCATTTTAAGCAGGCAGTTAAACAAGTACAAGATTAACTCCTCAGACACAGGCGATTGTCTTCCGCTCATCAGCAGAAACAAGATTAACTGTCTTGTCTGCAGAGCGGAGTATTATTGCGCTTTTTATCCACCCCTGACAGCAGTGAAAGAGTTAAACCACGCTACTGACGTTGAAGCATACATCAGTGCTTAGAACCAAGTTGCTGTTTGGATGTAAGGTATGCACTTTGAGCTCAACTGATGCTGATATCATTCTTTAATGTTGTTTTTATAGTTTGATTGTTATTGATTGGACATCGTTTCTTTGTCAAATGAGAATGCGTTTGTGTTGTGCAACTGTGTGTGGGTTTTTTTCTGTTCTTTGTTGCCTGCCTCTCCTCCAGAACCCCAAGGAAACAGCTGCTCTGACCTCAGGTCAGGTCAGGCACACAGTATGCTGCGTGTATCAGAGGCTGGTTATGGCAGTGATGGCTGTGTGTTGGCGTCAAAAGAAGGCAGGCAGGCAGGCAGGCAGGCAGGGGTGGGTGGGTCAGCGTTTAGCGGAAACAAGGGAGTCAGGAAGCCAGAAATGCAAAGCCTGTTTTCCCTGACACTTCGTCCCCAGTCTTGACAGGAAAGAAAGGATGGAGGTGTGCGCAAAGGCGGTCTTTTCAATCCCTGCATTTTCATTCATAGCTCTCTCTCTCTCTCTCTCTCTCTCTCTCTCTCTCTCTCTCTCTCTCTCTCTCTCTCTCTCTCTCTCTCTCTCTCTCTCCCTCTCTCTCTCTCTCTCTCTCTCTTCTCTCTCCTCTCTCTCTCTCTCTCTCTCTCTCTCTCTCTCTCTTCTCTCTCTCTCTCTCTCTTCTCTCTCTCTCTCTCTCTTCTCTCTTCTCTCTCTCTCTCTCTCTCTCTTCTCTCTCTCTGTCTCTCTCTCTCTCTCTCTCTCTCTCTCCTCTCCTCTCTCTCTCTCTCTCTCTTCTCTTTGTTCTTTCTGTTTCATGCAGTGGTGTAATCTTACACTCTCCAAACTATGTAGAAATACCGGAACTTTGGCTGCATTGTCAGCACAGTCGTGCACACTAGTTTTCCAGGGAAATCTCCCTCAGCCGCTTCAAACACTTCTCTGAAGCGCTGTTCTGTTTTCCCTGCAGCATGGTCATGAACACCAGGTTCTGTCTGGGCATGGAATACTTGTGATAGTGACCTTGTTGTTGTTGTTGTTGTTCTCCTCGTTGTGACCTTCTTCTTCTTCTTCTTCTTCTTCTTCTTCTTCTTCTTCTTCTTCTTCTTCTTCTTCTTCTTCTTTTCTTCTTTCTTCTTCTTCTTCTTCTTCTTCTCCTTCTTCTTCTTCTTTTCTTCTTGTTCTTCTTCTTCTTCTTCTTCTTCTTCTTCTTCTTCTTCTTCTTCTTCTTCTTCTTCTTCTTCTTCTTCTTCTTCTTCTTCGTCGTCGTCGTCGTCTGTATGCGAGTCCTAGATGTACAGGGTTTAGGTTGAGGATGTATGTGCATGGTTTGTTAGGCTGGCTTAGTGTTTTTCTTGCTCTTTTTTTTTTCGGTGGGGGGAAGGGGAGGGGAGGATTACCTTCATATGCATCTTTCCGTCAGTCGGTCTCGACTGACATTCCGTTGGAAAATTGATTGAACGAGGCCATTGGATCTTGTAACAAGATCTCGTGGCAATGGAATGAAGCAAACTAATAATAATAATAAATGTAATTTGTATAGCACTATATCTTGCAGAGACAAATCAAAGCGCTTGCACTCAACTCATTCTTACACAGTCATACAACCAGTAACAATTAATAGTTCCAACAAGTCCAAATGTGTACGCACGCACGCACGCACGCACGCACGCACGCACGCACACACACATACACACGCACGCACGCACACACACACACACACACACACACACACACACACACACACACACACACACACACAGGTCACACATCATCTTGGCTGTTGAAGGCAGGGAAAAGCTATGAGATGAAGCAGGAGAGGAAAATCTTAGGTTTGAAATAAATATGTCTTTCAGACAGGATTTAAAAGTGTCATAAGAAGGCTTTTGGCGAAGAGAGAGAGGATAGGTCATTCCAGATTGATGGACTAGAAATAGAGAAAGCGCGAAGGCCGATGGTGGACTGGTTGAATCTAGGTATTCTTAAGCACAAGGTATCTGCAGCAGAGCGGAGGGAAGGAGAAGGAGTGTACAGGTGAAGACATTCACAGAGGTAGGAGGGTGTTGTTTTTGTGAAAAGAAAGAAAAAAAAAGAAAAAAGGTAAAAACTAGTTAAGTTCTGCATGAGAGGGAATCATGGACTCTAATCAGTCAGATGAATTTGGAATTTAAACGACAATGGCGGCAATAATCATCATTATCATACAACTACATATTGTACCAACGATGGCGATAAGTATTATGATAATCATCTCCTCTCATTGGAAGAATGATGCTGATACAAAACCACACCACACCAAACAGCAGGACCGGAATGCTGCAGCAAACCAGCCCGTAGCTGGACAGAGACAGGAGAAGGTGGAGTTGAGGCCCTATGCTCCGCTAGCTAGGAGCTATAAGGACTAGGAAGAAGCTGGACAGAGACAGGAGGAGGTGGAGTTGAGGCCCTATGCTCCGCTAGCTAGGAGCTATAAGGACTAGGAAGAAGCTGGACAGAGACAGGAGGAGGTGGAGTTGAGGCCCTATGCTCCGCTAGCTAGGAGCTATAAGGACTAGGAAGAAGCTGGACAGAGACAGGAGGAGGTGGAGTTGAGGCCCTATGCTCCGCTAGCTAGGAGCTATAAGGACTAGGAAGAAGCTGGACAGAGAGTGCAGGTGGCTTTTCTCGGTAACGTTGTGACTAACATTGGTAAGGTAAAGGAGTCCCATAACCTATAAGGTCGTAGGGGAGCGAGGCGTCAGAGACCTCGCTTCTCTAGGGCCAGCATATTGAGGGCGGCGCCCATCTCCTCTCCCTCGCTGCTTTACCTTCCCTGACCCTAAAAAGGGCAGGTACCCATTTACAGCTGGGTGAACTGGGGGAACTGTACTGAAGCCAAGACGCGCAAACGGTCACCCATCCAACTGGTAACCACGCTCGACGCTGCTTAACTTGGCTGGGGGAAAGCGAGTGCTCCGACCACTGCGCTAACATTAGCTATCAGAATAATGATGATACTCATTATTTTTCTTATTCATTCGTTATACTTATGATGATATTCATTGGTTGGTACTCGCAATGATACTCATGATAGTTATTATTCATTGGCTTTCGTTTGTATGCTTAATATTTTATTTAAGAAACAAACAGTTGTTTAGTTGTTCGGACACACACACACACACACACACACACACACACACACACACACACACACACACACCACACACACACACACACACACACACACACACACACACACTGATAAATAAGCGCATATTGATACAGAGATTATTTATTCTTAGCTCACATTCAAAGACAGCCCAAGTCAAGCTGCTGCGATGTACAGTTCGGAAAACACTGCAAGCCTGTTTCTATATCTATATTCTATATTATATAGAGAGATACATATCGTTCCTCGGTTAGAGCTCCTATGCCACCGTTTTTACCCACCATGAAGGTAGCCGCATTCCGACTTTGGGGATGTAAGCTGGGCATGTTCACGTTTCGTAACCCAGCGGACACTGACATGAGTGAGGGGATCTTTCCCGTGCCTGTGACATGTTTCTCTTCCGCATATGCTGCCTGCATGTATACCCAGAGGGAGTCACGGCACTGGCAGGTCTGCACTTGAAGTTGACCTGGGAGACTGTAGAAATCCCCACCCTTTGTTCACCAGACGCTGCCGCCAAGATTGGAACCCACGACTTCATGGAGCCGAGGGATGGAAGTGGCACGGTCTTTCCCACCGGGCCATGGCGGTGTGAGGAAGGCTGTGTGCTCGTTCCCGTGTTCAGGAGATGCGGTCTGGAAAGAGGTGGAGCAGAACGAACCTGCAGCCGGCAAACTGAATGCTCACAGTGTACATCATCATTCTGTCAGACAATGGGATTTGAACCGTCAGACCTTTCCCCCTTTGATCACATCCCAGGAGGCCACAGTGGTGCATTGCGTGGTATTGCTGGTGCTCCTGCCTCACCTGACACATCAACCATGGGGCCACAGTGGTGCATTGCGTGGCATTGCTGGTGCTCCTCCTCACCTGACACATCAACCACGGGGCCACAGTGGTGCATTGCGTGGTATTGCTGGTGCTCCTCCTCACCTGACACATCAACCACGGGGCCACAGTGGTGCATTGCGTGGCATTGCTGGTGCCCCTCACTGACACATCAACCACGGCCACATGGGCATTGCGTGGCAATGTCTGGTTGTCGTTCTCACCTGACACATCAACCATGGGGCCACAGTCGCCACCACCAGCACAGGACCTGCCTCCTCTGGGCGCCGCCAGGCCACCCTCCACACCCTGGCTTGCGTTACAGAAGTGTCTGATAGATCGTTACTGCAGATAGGACAGACTGACAGACAGACAGACAGACAGACTGACAGACAGAGACAGACAGAGAGACAGACAGAGAGACAGACAGACAGACAGACAGACAGGCAGACAGACAGACAGGCAGACAGGCAGACAGACTGACAGACAGACTGACAGACAGACAGACAGACTGACAGACAGACTGACAGACAGACAGGCAGGCAGACAGACAGACAGGCAGACAGACTGACAGACAGACAGACTGACAGACAGACTGACAGACAGACAGACAGAGACAGACAGAGAGACTCATTATACTCTCATAGTTTCATCAGACAGCCTTACAAACAGATTCAGAGCTCCTAACGCACAGATTTCGATGATTGCTATGAATGGCATTCTTTTGAAAACAAAAGACGGAAACTGAGGAGTGGTCATCATCACTGGCATTGCCGCCTTGTCCTTCCTTTGCGGGGCTTTGCTGTAGGTTTACCTGGCTTTTCTTCTTCACCATCCTCCCCACCTCTCTTGACCCCCGAGCTCCGAGCTTCACCAATGTGAGATTTTGCGTGTGCCACCGTTGAGGTCCCCTGAAGGTCGCCGCTCGATTTCGGGGTGTAGGGCGGGTGTGTTGGTGCTTCCGTAACCCGCCCAATGCTGACATCAATGATGGGATATTTGACGTGCATGTTTTTTCTTCTGGACATGTATATACCTGAAGGCAATGAAAGCACTGGCGGGTCTGCACTTGAAAATGACCTAGGAGATCGGAGAAAGCCCCACCCTTAATTCACCCGACGCCGCCGAGATTCGAACCCACGACTTCATGAACCCAAAGGATGGAAGTGGAACGTTCCTAACCACTCGGCTATAGCGTCCGTCGTGTTCGTACAGTTATCCTTTTTTGATTGAACGACAACATGTGTAAGAGGTACTAGGTCTATAATTATATAATCATAGTCAGCACACACGGGACACTGATAGACAAGAGGGCAGAGTAATCAGATAGGGGGTTGGGGGGGGGGGGGGGGGCAGCATCCTTCAGCAGCAGGGCACTGGCAAACAGAATCCTGGGCTAATGGCGTTGGAACAAGGCATGTCATCAGTCACTCATTTCTAGTCTAAGTTTGCGAGGTATTCCTTCTCATGTTGGGTGGGGTGCCTATTGGTATTGAGGCGCTCTACTGAACACAGGCAGTGCTTTGAGAAGGCTTAGGGAATTCTGCTGCCTGACTGCTTCCAGCGAAGGATTCCAAAGCCCCGTTGCAGAGAGGAGCATTGTACAATTCTGTTCTGCAGCGTGGCATCTGTCTTTGTAGCGGGTTTTTGTGACCATAGGGGTGTATGCAGTTTTGTACATGTTGAGTCATCCTTCAGCACCGGACCTATGGCCATTACCTCTACGAAAAGAGGCAAAGGCTTTAGGTCTGCTGCCTGATGCTTCCAGCGAAGCGTTCCAAAGCCCCGTGCAGAGGGAGCTTGTCATCTGGTTTGCAGTCGTGGCATCGTCTTGTAGCGGTTTTGTGAAGGGGTGTATGCATTTTGTATGTTGTATCCGTCGCACGGCACAAATGCCACTCTTCGAAAGAGAACAGTTTTAACCGGTGCAGCAAGATCTGCGTGCGTTCGCACACTGACCTCGGTTATCGTCCCACGAAGGACTTGGAGGAGTGGAGTAGCATGATGATTAGCCAGAGAGAGAAACTTGAACGAGAGATCGAGACGGGTCAGCATACAGAATACATCACCAACCATCAGCTACCCGTCCACAGACAGACAAGAGAGAGAGACAGAGAGAGGGAGAGATGGGGGGGGGGGGGGGGGGGGGGTAAGGAACACCTCTGCAGGTTCTTCAGCTCAAGGGCTTGGCACAGGAGCCACAGAGACATTTATTTATTTATTTATTTATTTATTCTTTTTTATCGAGGATAATGGAATAAGCACTCATGTGCTTTTTTACATCCAGTCCCCGTGTGTATGCGGTTTTGTAAATTTTGTCATCTGTTCCCACCGGCACACAATGGCCTACTCTTACGAAAAGCGGAACAGGATTGAACGTGTGCGCAAGATGTTTTGCTGAGATATTCTGCAAGATAAAAGAGAGAGAGAGAGAGAGAGAGAGAGAGAGAGAGAGAGAGAGAGAGAGAGAAGAGAGAGAGAGAGAGAGAGAGAGCGTGTGGCGGTAATATTGCACTGAGTTGATCATTATCTGTATCTTGAAACGTCTTGTGTGAGACAACAGAGAAACAAAACGAGCTTATGACCCTCAGACAGTGGACAGACAGTGGACAGACTGACCATTGTCCACACCCCACTACCCCAGTCTGCTGTGAACAGAACGGCCCCTACTGCAGCAGAGAGTGGAATGACAGAGCAGGCTAGTGGGGTTAGTGCGGGGAAGCGGTGACAAGGTGGCCTTCAGCAGCAACCCTCTTCTTTGTGGCCTTGTCTCTGAGGCCAACACGTCAGCAATACAACACAATGCAGCACAATGTGATACAATACAATGTGATACAATACAATACAGTACATTTACAATCGTACATTTACAATCCGATACAGTACAATACATTGTAAAGCAGCACAATACAATATAGTACAGTACAGTACATACAAACGGTGTCATATTTACCCAAATGAATTAATGAGCGCATTCAGTCCTTTCCCCATTCCTTTCTTTTTTTCCCTTTGTCTATCTATCTGTGTTAGTCTGTTCATCTATCTGTCTAACCGTCTGTTTGTCTGTCTGCCTCACTGTCAGTCTGTACATCTAGTTCCTGCTTAAGTCTGTCATTGTTGTCTGTCTGACTCTACTGTCTGTCAGTCTGTCATCTATCTGCCTGTCTGTATTCGTCTATCTGTCTGTTAGTCTGTGTACTGTCATCTGTAATCAATGCTGTCTGTAAGTCTGTCCATCTGTTTGTTCATCTACCTGTCTGTCAGTCTGTACATCTATCTGCCTGTCTGTAAGTCTGTCCATCTGTTTGTCTGTCTGTTCATCTACCTGTCTGTCAGTCTGTTCATCTAACTGTCTGTCAGTCTGTCCATCTATCTGTCTGTCTGTCTGTCAGTCTGTGTGTCTGAGGACGTTAGGCCTAAGTCTGGGCAGACGACATAGACTCACGCCCCTCTCCCAATCCCCCTCATCTTTCCGCTTAGCTCCTGACGCTGTCCACACCCCACCTCCCCTCTCTCCATCCCCTCATTCTCTCTGTCTCTGTCTCTCTGTGACTTGTCTCTGTCTGTCTCTCCATGTCTGTCTCCCCATGTCTGTCAATGTCGACCACTCAGCCAGTGGTCATACGCTCTTCATTTACTTCAAACCACAGTAATGTGTGTTTACATGCAGACTTGGTTGCAGCAGGTTAAACATCCGTGAAACTTAGTTGTTTTAAACAGTCGTTTTCGAAAAGCATTCTGTCTCTAGTTTTCTTTTTGTCTCGTTCTGATTCTCTCTGTCGCTCTCTTTTAGTGTTTATTTTATTTTATTTCATTTTATTCTTTTTTTATCGAGGATAATGGAATAAGAATAATGTGCTTTTTTACATCCAGTCCCCGTGTGTATGCGGTTTGTAAATTCTGTCATCTGTTCCCACCGGCACACGATGGCCTACTCTTACGAAAAGCGGAACAGGATTTAACGTGTGCGCAAGATGTTCTGCGTGCATTCGCACATGGGACCTTGGTATATAGTCTCATCCGAAGGACTTTGGGGAGAGTGGAGTATGCACTGATGTTAACTCCAGGGGAAAATATCCCCTTGAACGGGAATCGAACCGCGGTCGTCAGATTGCCAGCGCAATGTTCTAACAACCAGGCTATCCCGTCCCCGTGTGTGTGTGTGTGTGTGTGTGATCGCATGCGCGCATGCTATTTCCTTCACTTGATATCAGAACACTTTTTTGCGTGGAGAGGTTGATACAGTAATCATTCAATTTCCATCACCGCCATTCAATTCTCTGCTCCCTCCGAAGAGCACCAGTCGCTTCGATTATTATTAACACCCCCCCCCCCCCCCCCCCCCCCCCCCCCCCCACACACACACGGAAGCCGGCAAGTCAAATGTCGCACACTCTTTAACGACAATGGGAAACGGAACGGTTTACGAGCGCGTAAAGAAAGGGCCGTAATCTGCAGTGGGCTGGCGACAGGCGGCGCTGTTTGCACGCCAAGTGATCGTCACTATCTGGGCCTCATAAATCGGCAATAAGCCACTGGCGAGAGAGAGAGCGAGAGAGAGAGAGAGAGAGAGAGAGAGAGCTCTCCATTTTTAAGCTCTCTCTCTCTCTCTGCCCCTCAAAGTTTGCACTCTCTCTCTCTCTCTGTTCCTTTTTTCCCTTTCTTCCGGCAGTCTAGGGTGGGAGGGGGGGGGGGGGGGGACTATTTCTTTGTGTTTTGTTTGTTCCAAAGACAGGAGAGGGAGTTTATAATTAGAATTGGGGGGTGGGAGGGGGTGTGACGTTAGGGAGATGTAGGAGCGAGGTAAGGTAAGAAATACAAACGAGTTTTCATATTAAAGCACAAAGCTGACGCCCCAGAGGGAGGGTTTAGCCAGCAGGGCGGATGTAGGCGGGGAAAGCTTTGATGTACTCGTGTGTGTGTGTGTGTGTGCGTGTGCGTGCGTGTGTGTGTGTGTGGGTGGGGGGGGGGGGGGGGGGGGTGCAGGGCGCTAAATTTTCTTTCTTTGTATAGATCTCTGTCTGTGGGGTTTGTACTTATGATTGTGTCTGCTGTTAAGTCAGCCTGTCAGTGTGCATGTCTGTCTGTCTGTCTGCTTGTCTGTCTGCTTGTCGGTCTGTCTGCTTGTCGGTCTGTCTGCTTGTCTGTCTGTCTGTCTGCCTGTCTGTCCCTCTCCACAAGATCAGACAGGTCAAGCTGTGCCTCAAGTCTACCACCATACCACCCTCCTGTCTCTCTTTGTCTCTCCAGCCGTCTGTCCGTCTGTCTGTCTGTCCGTCTGTCTACCTACCTCCTTACCTTCAACACCCCCTCCCCCACCCCCACCCCACCCCTCTTTTCACACACAACACACACACACACACCACACCACACACCCTACCTTTCTTCTTCTCCTTCTCTGTGTGTCCTTGCTTTGTGTTAGGATGAGGGAGTTGACAGCAAACTGAAACATGCTTTTTCTGTATGGGGAGCTAGTTTGTCAAGTGCTGAAGATGATTTGCAGGGGGAAAGGGGGGTGGGGGGGGGGGTGGGGGGGGGTGAGGGGGGGGGGGGGGGGGGGGGGCTGGGCTGCATTGATATGCTAATGCCTGTGCCACAGGGCGGCATCAGAACTGAAGGAGGACCGCTGCCACAGCAAAGACACAGGCCGGCATAATCCTCTCTTTCTTTCTTTCTTTCTTTCTCTGAGTCTTCCTCTGTTCTTTCTCTGTCTTTGTCTGTCTATCTATCTGTCTGTCTGCCTGTCTGCCTGTCTGTCTGTCTGTCTGTCTCTCTCTCTCCATTGCGATTGCTTGCTCTAATTATCATTATTATCATCATTATTTTTGGTTTGCTTTTGCAGCTTTTGTAGCCAAAAAGGTTAACAAGTGCAATGAAGAAGTGGGGAGGGATGTGTGAGTGTGGCGCGCGCGCGCACGCTCGCGCTTGCATGCCTGCCTGAATGCGTACATGAATACCCGTGAAAATGGGAGAAACAACAATGTGTTAATTCAAACAAGGGCAGATGGCCCCAGAGAGAGAGAGAGAGAGAGAGAGAGTTGTTTATTTGGGTAAGCTTGAGAGGATTGGGGTGGGAGGAGGGGGGGGGGGGGGGGGGTAGGGATTTAAAACACACTTATTTCCTACCTGAGACTTTCCCCCCACATATCTGTCCCTAATTTTCAACAGCATCTTTCACCTTCTAAGTGTTGTTCCGTGTGTGTGTGTGTGTGTGTGTGCGTGCGTGTGCGTGCGTAGTGCGCGCGCATGGATTTGAAATCTGTTGCTCATTATGTTTAAGGAGAGTTGCATGCCTGTAAATGATTGAGTGCAAGCGCTTCGATTTGTTTGTTTTTTCAAGATTCAGCGCTATATAAATTCCATATATTATTATTATTATTATTATTATTTAAACCATGCTCTAAAGAAAATCTTACACAAACAGTAATAATCAACATTCACACACACACACACTCAGAATCATCCAGAGGGAATAGCCTAGAAGCCAAGTGAAGTGTTAATTCTTTGCCGAATCAATCCATTCCATTCCATTGTAATTGTATTCATGGCAACACACACACACACAGTGGAGGGGCAGGCAGGCAGGCAGGCAGGCAGGGAAATAAAGGCCGACAACAAGTGGCCTCTGCAACAGGTCGGCCCATAAAAGGAAGGAAATGCCGCCATTGATTATCAAAGCACTTCCCCATCCTCTCTCTCTCTCTCTCTCTGCTCTGTCTGTCTCTGTCTGTCTGTCTGTCTGCCTGTCTGTGTGTGAGGGGT
>CM054138.1:83641202-83646202 GCA_028751875.1 Rapana venosa | reverse complement strand
TGGGAACTTTATTGCTGAAGATTCCCCCCCCCCTCCCCCCTCTCATTTTTTTCAGTAGGAAAGGTCAACCAAAGAAATAGCTGCAGATCTGTAAGAGAATCAGTGTTGCAGTAATATCCATTAAAAACAAATCTTAAATCCCCAAAACCACAACAAAAACCAGTTGAATAGAGTAATCAATTAAAACAGGCATTTAAAAAGGTTGAACAGAAGAGGAAGAAAATGAGCACATCTAAAACAGGAGTGATTAGGAGAAGAAAACAGTGAATGAGAACAGGGCAAGCAAAAGAGAAGAGAGAAGAGAAGAGAGAGAGAGAGAGAGAGAGAGGAGAGAGAGAGAGAGAGAGAGAGAGAGAGAGAGAGCTATAGATCAAAGCAGCAGTGAGGGAGATAGCGAGGGAAGAGAGAGAGCGGGAGAGAGACAGAGACCAAGGCCGTACATATGAGTCATTGGAAGATAATCACAAGTTAAGCAAAATAAGCAAACACAAATGTAATGCAGGGTCACAATGGAACATGCCAATAAACTGAGAGACAACCAATACCTCAACTAATGTTCAGAGAGAGAGAGAGCGCGAGAGGGCGGAGAGAGAGCAAGAGAGAGAGCGAGAGAGAGAGAGCGAGCGAGAGAGAGAGAGAGAGAGAGAGAGAGAGAGAGAGAGAGAGAGAGGAGAGAGAGAGCGAGGAGAGAGAGAGAGAGAGAGAGAGAGAGAGCGAGAGAGAGAGAGCGAGCGAGAGAGAGAGAGAGAGAGAGAGAGAGAGAGAGAGAGAGAGAGAGAGAGCGAGAGAGAGCAAGAGAGAGAGAGAGAGAGAGAGAGAAGGGGGGGGGGGGGAGGGAGGGTTGGAGACTGACTTCTCAAGCTTCCAAAAGAGGAACTGAGTGTTGACAATAAGCTGTCCTCTCTCCTCAACCCTGCACTTTCCCACACTGTACAACCAAGACTCAAACACAGGGGGAGAACAATTGACCAGTAATCCCCCCCCCCCCCCCCCCTCCTCCTCCTCCTCCTTCCACCAGCACTTCAGTTCATGGCCCCGTCTTCCAGACCAAGTGAAGGAGGGAGCCCCTCTGCCTCTGTCCCCTCTCTTACCGGGTACAGTCCCCGGGTACAGTCCCCGTTCCCCCAACAAAGTGGCATCTCCCAGCAGAGTTAAGTCCCTTGTGCTGTAAGGGGTTGTTCTGTCAGGGCCCAAGTGGCAGGTGCGGGGTCTGCCTGGCTGGGGATCATCCCTCCTCCTCTTCCCAGGCCCATGAAGAGGTGACAAGATGGAAGAGGACCCGTCACCCCAGCAACCGCCACCCATCCAAAGCAGCCGATCAGAGGTGAGGGCAGAGAGAAGGTGAAGGTGAGGGCAGTGAGAGCTAGGTAAGGTGGATGTGGAGGAGCACTGTAGGGTAAGAGGTGATGGGCTGTTTTCTGAAGGCCTGCCCCCCTACCCCTACCTGCGTTCTCCCGCTCTCCCCGGGGAGAGCAGCCCGAATTTCACGGAGAGAAATCTGCCGTGACTTAAAGTGGTATGAAATAAAATCTGAGCGCTTTGATTTGTTGCTTTACAAGATTCAGCGCTATATAAATTCCATCATCATCATCATCAGACCCGTGACCTTGGCGGTCGTGGGGGAGACATGAAAGACGATGCCGTGGTAAGCCTCCTCCATCCATCTCGGTCCTCGGCTCTGCGCAGTAGTGCCGAGTCATTCATCCTGGTCCATTCTCTGATGTTGTCCATCCATGACTTGTTCTGTCTTCCCCTCCTTCTGCCACCTTCGAGTGTTCCCTGCAGTACTGTTTTGGGCAGAGTGTTGTGGCGGGTGACGTGGCCGAACCATGTCAGCTTTTTCTTCTTGACGATGGTGAGAAGGGGTTCCTGTGGACCTGCCAGCTGTGTTATTTGACTCTTGACAAATTCATTGGTCTTTCGTTCTCTCCAAGATATGCCCAGTAGTTTTCTATGGCATTTTGTTTCGAATGACTGGATTCGCTTTGCTGTTTCAGCAGTCAATGTCCAGGTTTCACTTCCGTACAGCAGGATTGACTGAATTAGGGCTTTGTAGAGCTTTAGTTTGATTGGGAAACTGATCTCTTTACTTTTCCATATGGTGGTGAGTTTTGTCATGGAAGATGTTGCCATGGCTATTCTGACTTTGATTTCTGTCGTCGATCGCCCGTCCTTTGTGAGTGTAGCGCCGAGGTATTTAAAAGCATCTACCTCCTCCAGTTGTTGGCCGTTCATGTAAATTTTAGCGGTGGCATTGCTCGTGCTGTTCACAAGTACTTTACTTTTCTCCGAGCTCACCTCCATCCCATATGCTCCAGCTCTGTTCACAAGTCTGGTCGTAAGATCTTGCAGCTCTGTGTTACTTCCGCCCATGAGGTCAATGTCATCGGCAAACCGTAAGTTGTTGAGGGGTCTGCCGCCAATGGAGATGGTAGAGTGGAAGTCATGGAGGGTCTCTCTCATGATGTTTTCCAAGAACAGATTGAACAGGACTGGAGATAACAGGCATCCTTGTCGGACCCCAACTGTGGTTTTGAAGTAGTCTCCGACCTGATTGTTCAGAAGGACTGCACTGCTTGCAGTGTTGTATAGTGCTTGGATGGATTGCACTAGTCTTCTTCAATGCCAAACATTCTGAGGACCTGCCACAAGCCTTCGTGCCATACTCTGTCAAAGCCTTCTTGAAGTCGATGAAGTTGTGGAACAGGTCTCTCTGATGTTGAAGATGTTTTTCCATCAGGATGTGGCAGTTAAAAATCTGTTCGATTGTGCTCCTGCCTGCCCTGAACCCAGCTTGTTCCTCTGCAAGGTGTTCTTCTGCCTCCTTCTTGAGTCGATTCAAAATAACTTTGAGCATGATCTTGCTGGCGTGGCTGATGAGGCTGATTGTTCTATAGTTTTGGCATTGGCGTAAATTCCCCTTCTTGGGCAGGGGTATGATGAGTGATTGTGTCCATTCTGTTGGCCACTGTTTTGTCTCCCAAATCTTCTGACAGATAGCTGTAACATATGTGATGACTGTTTCGCCACCATGCTTGAGCAGCTCTGCTGGTATATTGTCTGCTCCTGGGGACTTTCCTACTGGTAAGCTGCGGATGGCTTCTTCATAAATTCCATACATTGTTATTATTATTATTACCCCCCCCCCCCCCCCCCCCCCCCATTCCTACTGTTATGTCTCTTGTGGAGGTAGAGCAGGACACACACCACTGAGACAGGGAGGGAGGGAAGGAGGGAGGGAGGCAGGGAGGGAGGGAGGGAGGGGAGGCAGGGAGGGAGGGAGGGGTAACCTAGGCTGCAGGGTGAAGATGGCCAGCACACACTGCCTGTCCTGCTCTTACATGATGTGCTTGTGAGGTAGTTGCCTGGGTCACTAGGATACTAGTGGTTAAGGTGGACAGGGTGTGCTGGGGGGGGGGGGGGGGGGGGGGGTGAAGTGTTTTGTTGGGACTGCTGCTTCAGGACCAAGTGTTTGGGTGTGGAGGAGTGAAAGTGAAGTCTGTTTTTATCTCTATCTGTGCCCCCCCCCCCCCACCCACCCCTCCTGTCACTTGAATGAAGTTTGCTGCTTTTCCTGATTTGGTAGGTGTGATAGAAAAAACAGTGATGATGATGATGATGATAACGAAGATACTGCCACTACTACCAGTAGTAGTAGTAGTAGTAGTAGTAGTAGTACTATATATACTACTACTACTACTACTACTACTACTACTACTACTACTACTACTACTAATGATGGTGATGGTGATGGTGATGATAACAACAACAGTGATGAAAAGTGATGATTGTCAAAACGATAGGAAGAAGCAGACAGAGCCTTGCCCCCCATCCTGTGTTTTCTTTTTCTCTCGGCCTGCCTATACAATTCATTACAGTTTGTTTCCCCATCAGAGTGGCATTTTTGCTACACAATTTTGCCTGGGACAACTTTTTCTTCCTTTATTCTTTTGCTTCGAGGATAATAAAATAAGCACGTATGTGCTTTTTTACATCCAGTCCCCGTACCGTGTGTATGCAGTTTTGTAATTGTCATCAGTTCCCACCGGCACACAATGATCTACAATGATCTACTCTTCCGAGAAGCGGAGCAGGTTTTAACTTGTGCGCAAGATGTTCTGCGTGCGTTCGCACACGGAACCTCGGTTTATAGTCTCATTGAAAGACTTTTGGGGAGAGTGGATTCTGCTCTGATAACTCCAGAGGAAATATCCTCTTGAACGGGATTCGAACCCGGGTCAGCAGATCACGAGCGCAATGCGCATCACTCTAACCACCAGGCTATCCCGTTGCCGAGTGTGCTTTTACGTGCGCTAAATGCGTGTTCCCCACAAGACCTCGGCTTGTCATCTCATTCGAAAGACTAGCACCCAGACCACCACTCACGGTCTAGTAAATGAAAGACAAGTTTCGGGCACAAAGGGGATACCGCAGATTGGTGTTCCAGACACCTGGCATCAGATCCAGGTCCGACATTCAAAGCCATGCAGGACACGCTCTGCACTCCCTGATTGCAAAACCGTCTGCTGATGCCGTCAGTCTCTGAGACTGTGTGCACACAGTACATACAGCCTGCTAGGCATAGGCAGCGGCCATAGACTGCAGAGAGAGAGAGAGAGAGAGAGAGAGAGAGAGAGAGAGAGAGAGAGAGAGAGAGAGAGAGGCAAACACAAACGCAGTTTTATTTTCACGAGGGTAATAGATTAAGTTACAAAGACTTTCATCCAGCCCTCCAAAATGAAAAGAAAAAGTTGCAAGAAAAACAAAAGCAGATGATACAGAGAGAGAGAGAGAGAGAGAGAGAGAGAGAGAGAGAGAGAGGAGAGAGAGAGAGAGAGAGAGAGAGAATTCGAACTCGAACTGTTTATTGAGAGTAAATGGATAAGCTCAGGGCTTTTTAGTAATAATAATGTATGGAATTTATATAGCGCTGAATCTTGTAAAGCAACATATCAGAGCGCTCAGATGAATTTTTAATTTTTTTTTAATTTATGCGTGTG
>CM054138.1:83611202-83636202 GCA_028751875.1 Rapana venosa | reverse complement strand
AGGCTATCCTGTCCCCGAAACGAAAGAGAGAGAGAGAGAGGGTGGGGGGGGGGGGGGAGAGGAGAGAGAGAGAGGGAGAGAGAAAGAGATAGGGAGAGAGAGGGGGGGGAGAGAGAGGGAGAGAGAGCGGGAGAGAGAGAGGGGAGAGAAAACAAGAGAGAGGGAGAGAGAGAGAGGGGTGAAACACCACTACACTACACAGCAATACAATACAATACAATACAATACAAAACTCAAATCCAGTACAATGATGCAGCGCAACAGAGACTGGGGGAAAGGGGTGGGGTAGGGGGGGGGGGGGGGTATAATTATATCAAGAGCTGAAAAAGATTGGAAAGAGCGTTGGGTGAGGAAAAAGAGAAAGAAGAAACAGGCAGAGGAGAAAAGGAGGGGAGAACAGATGGAAAGACGGGGAAGAAAAGAACAAACAAAC
Source organism: Rapana venosa (assembly GCA_028751875.1). NCBI lineage: Eukaryota > Metazoa > Mollusca > Gastropoda > Neogastropoda > Muricidae > Rapana > Rapana venosa. The sequence continues at coordinate 83,635,769 of CM054138.1, read as the reverse complement.
AAACAAGCAACAAACAAAACTTACAAACAAATAGGACACCGCCCGCTGGAGAGGGATGAAAATTGAAAATGAGAGAAGAAAAAGAAAAGAAAAGAAAATGGAAAAAGGAAAACAATACAGAAAAGCTTTCAAGAGAGAGAGAGAGCCAGAGCGAGAGAGCGAGAGAGAGAGAGAGAGAGAGAGGAGTAGGCTAACTGGTTCCTAAAAGGTGAAAAGAGAAGACACCAGCAATCAAGGCAACGCGTTAGGGCTGTCATTGCCAGTATATTCAGGGGGGTGTAAGGTTGCCCTGGTGTACACACACTCTCTCTCTCTCTCTCTCTCTCCTCTCTCTCTCTCTCTCTCTCTCTCTCTCTCTCTCTCTCTTCTCTCTATCTCTCTCTCTCTCCCTGAAAGAGGCCTTGTTGAAGTGTAGTCCAGGCCGAAAGGCCAAGAGTCTGGGGAGGGAATGCCGCTGCTCCGCCCTGGACTCAATCAGTGCAAATGGACGTCTTCGTCTTGGCAAAATGGGCCGACAGCATCTTTAGTTCCAACTTGCCTACTAGGCAGGGCTCTCTCTGTCAGTATGCGCATTTCTTGGTTTGTTGTCTTCTTTCCCTCCTCCTCACGGATGCCCATACTAGCAGTAGCACACTCCCTGGCGTGGTGATTTTGGCAGGAGGGGGGTGGTGTGCCCTGGGGTAGAATGACAGACAGACAGACAGACAGACAGACACAAACAAGCCCTGTGTTAGCTGGCTATAATGTAGGCAGAGGAATGGAGGGAACTGGTTGCTGAGTCTTTGAGGGTGCCCCCACGGTCGTCAGACTACGGGACAGATAGATAGATAGATAGATATAATGTAGGCAGTGGCTCTTCTTCCTTGCCCTCTGTCACTGTTCTCTGTTCCCCCACTAGCTAGGCTTGCTCTGCTTTCTGTCTGGTCTCCTGGCTTCCCAGCTTTTTTCTCGGTTTTTGTTGAAATTGTTTCTTTTATTGCCGATTTGTTTTTCGATTTGTTTTGCTTTGGGTTTTTTTGGTCGTCGTTGTCTGCCTGTCTGTCTGTCTGTCTGTTTGTCTCTCTCTGAGTACACACACACACACACACACACACACACACACACACACACACACACACACGCACACACACACAGAGTACTGACCACTGATGCTGCTAACTAGCGGAGTCAAAGCTGAACATTCCTTCTGTTGCCCTCTTCTAGGCCAGTGACATGAAAAACTAACGGGCCTGTGCCACCACCTGGGCCTCATTTTCTCCACTGGTTCTTAGTGTTGCAATGTGGCCCAGTCATCTGAGACAGGCAGGGTTGCAGTGTGGATGTGTGTGTGTGTGTGTGTGTGTGTGTGTGTGTGGATGTGATGTGTGTGTGTTGTGTGTGTGTGTGTGTGTGGTGTTTTGTGTGTGTGTGTGTGTGTGTGGTGTGTGTGTGTGTGTGTGTGTGTGTGTGTGTGGATGTGTGTGTGTGTGTGTGTGTGTGTGGATGTGTGTGTGTGTGTGTGTGTGTGTGTGTGTGTGTGTGTGCTAACCCCCCCTTCACTATATACTGACAGCTGAGTTGTTGTGAGAGCAGCATTTTACTTCATGTTAAATAACAGTTTTAGTCTTGTGATTGCTTGGCGAGAGCAGCATTTTACTTCATGTTAAATAACAGTTTTAGTCTTGTGATTGCTTGCACACCCCCCCCCCCCCCTTTTTATTTATATTAATATTCTCAACATTCAGTTTTTTGAATGGTTTGTGTGTGTTGAGTGGTTTTGTTGTTGTTTAGTTTTGATGAGAACATTGTTAATTGGCGGTAGTCCTTGTGGTGATCGGCGCCACCAATAAGATTGGAGTGAAAGGATGCGGTCCTTGGGGTGGTGGTGGTGGTGATGACACCCCCCCCCCCCCCCCCCCCCCCCCCCCCCTCCCTGGCTGGGCGGACAGGAACAAGACAGGAAGGTCTACAGGTGCTGCTACCCCTGAGTCAGGATCCTTCATTTATTGACCTGTCTGATTTACCCCCTAGAAAGTGGTTTGAATCCGTGTTAGGGAGAAAGCCATTGGGTTTATAAGCTCTAAAGGTACGACGTATCATCGACACCTACCGCGTGAGAGGAGGACTAGTAAGTAGAAAGAAAGCCAATTTTATGGAAGGAAGCATTGAAGACAGATGACAAGGGGACGGCCACTCGTAACGGTTCCATCGCCACGAGCCACTTTAACGGGAGGAGGAGAGGAGGGCGGAGGCCCCTGGGTCATATACCTGCTGTCTGTGCGCTATCGGGGATCCCCACCAACAGGCCACGACAAGTCAGCCTCACGACAAACGTGACACCCCGCAGGCCCCGCCCACTCTCAGCGCGCGCCGGGGGCGGGGCTTAGCTCAGCCAATGAGACACAAGCAAACGAGTCTGGAGTGTGCGGCGGGCCCCGCCTTCTGAAACCTCTCGCTTTAAACATTGGTCAGAAGGGAGAATGACGGACAGGCGCGAGAGGGGTTTGTGTCGTCGCTGAGTTGTGAAATTTACACATTGTGGTCTTGGCACTCGGGGGAAAGAAGGTGGCATCGCAACAGCCAAAGCAGGTCGTCACACAGCGCGGGCTGCAGCAGTCAGTCAGTGGCCAGGTATGTTCAGCTTCCAGTGGACCCAAGAAAAGAAGATTTGCTGCTAAGCTGCTTCCTTTTTTCCACAGTGGTGGATTTACAGCACAGCAGGTTAAGTCAGTCTGCCTTGGGATCAGTGCAACTCCTTCAAAACTATCGCCAGCTTATCTCAATCTGCCCTGGCAGCCACAAAGTCGTGGATCAAGACAGACAGACAAGCCTCAGGGGTGTCATCCCTGTTGCGGACTGTGTTCAAGTTATGACCACCATGAGGACCTGAGAGTGGAGTGGGGTCATCCTCGTCAGTACACTTACTCTGCACTACTCTGCTCTTCACTACACACACTACACTACACTACCACCTACACACATAGTTGTTCACCCAGCAGTGCTCAGCTGGGAGTTGTGGTAGGCTAGTGGACAGTTTCCCAGGAAGACTGGTGCTGTGACTTGGACTTGGATGACACTGGAGATTATTTCACTTGTGCCAAGAGTTGTAGGTCTCCAGAAGGCTTGTGTGTGGAGGTGTGGCAACAGTTGCACTGAGCCAGGGAAAGTGTCTGGGGAAAAGAGGGAGAGAGTAGTGTTGCCCTCAGGGGCCGCTGCCTGCTACTGTGTGCAGTTGAACTTGGACATCAGGAAGGGTCGGTGTAGTGAAGGCTTTGGACAAGGGTGTGTGTGTGAGAGAGAGAAAGACGTCCACACACTGACGTGAGCTACAGAAACAAGGGAGAAGCTGACGTGAGCTAGGGAGAGAGCAAGGTGACGTCAAGAGGTGGGGAGGAAGGAGCGAAGCTGACGTCACAGGGCTTCAGCCTGGGGGACGACACCTTCACCACGTCACCCTCCGGCACGCCGCCGTCTCCTGGGGACGGGCAGACAACCCAGGGCACGGGGGCCCCCCCCCCCCCCCCCCCCGCCATGCCCGCCAGTGAGTTTCACCCTTACCCTGACTTTATGTTGGACTCTTCTCGCTGCGACTCCGTCAGGCGTAAATGCCGCGAACTCTGCTACAACACAGGTAGGGCAGGGTCGTCTTTACTGTGTAACCCACCGATGGTTTTCATGTGTTTTTTGTGTAAAAAAAAAAAAATTCTTTGAATTTATTTTGTTTTGTTTTTGGTTCTTGTTGTTGGCGCGCTCTGATGTGAGCAGTCACAGGCCCAAGTGAGGACATTTGGAGCTTGTAGTGGTGTAGTGGTGTTGTAGTGGTGTAGTGGTGTAGTGGTGTAGTCAGTCCTCTGCTCCTGCCTGACTCCTGCCTTCCTAGCTCCTAGCTGGCCTGTCTGTGCCTGCCTGCCTGCCTTCTGTCTTCTGCATGCTTTTTCATTCAGTTTAGTTGCCGGGTCTCTGTCGCTTTGTCTGGATGCGGGCGTGCTGTATCAAACTGTATTATTTGGGGTACCCCTTGGCTAGCTAGCTAGCTAGATCATAGGTCTCAAACGCAGGACACCCAGGGCGAAAATCTTGCTGCTTCAAGTCGGGTTTTACCACCCGCCCCTTTCCGGCCCCTTTCCGGCCTTGTCATAATGTGTAACAACAACAACTGCCTTAGACATGCAGCCGTCTTGGCTTCCTCTTCTGTTGGCAAGTTTGTTCCAGACAGTGACCAGGTCCCCAGTGCCCTTAGAAAGAAAGGTCTCTCCTCTCCTAGCCATTTGGACTGCAGGCTACATTTGGCCATGTAGTGTAGTGTAGCGTAGTGTAGCGTAGAGTAGCGTAGTGTAGCGTAGCGTAGTGTAGCCTAGCTGAGCTCCACTACAACTTCGCTGACTGCCCATCGGTCATTTCCTTCAAACAACCATTAGCTGATGGGGGAAAATCAGCCATCTTTCCAAGTCATGGTTTCACTTAAGTTTTGAATAGCTTGGAGTCATTCAAGGGTGAAGTTTTGCTCGTTCAATCTTTTTGTTTTGTTTTGCATGGGTTTTTTGTGTTTGTTTTTGTTTTGTTTCGTGTTTTTTTTTGGTTTTGTTTTGTTTTACTATTGATGTAATGATAATGATGGAGACGAAATTTTTCCACAGCGTGACAATATTTTTAAAAAATCTGACATAGATGTTGTGTGCTTTTCCGCATCCTTTCCCTTTATAATAATAATCATTATTATTATTATTATTATTATTATTATTATTATTATTATTATTATATCATCAAAGTATTATCACCATTACTATTAAATTATTATCATCACCATTACTATTATTATCATCATTATTATTATTATTATTATTATTATTATCATTATTATAAATCATCAAAGTATTATCACCATTACTATTAAATTATTATCATCACCATTACTACTATTATTATTATAAATCAAAGTATTATCACCATTACTATTAAATTATTATCATCACCATTACTATTATTATTATTATTATTATTATTATAAATCATCAAAGTATTATCACCATTACTATTAAATTATTATCATCACCATTACTATTATTATTATTATAAATCATCAAAGTATTATCACCATTACTATTAAATTATTATCATCAACATTATTATTATTATTATTATTGCTTTTGTTCTGAATATAATTTTCAGGAACTATATAAGAAAATCCGATAGAACCGGTTATACACAAACATTTGACAATATCGGCTTTTTATTTAGCTTTCCGAAAGATTTAGTCTATTATTTGTTAAACGATTCACCGTACCGATATAATAATAATAATAATAATAATAATAATAATAATAATAATAACATAAAATAATAATAATAATAATACATGGAATTTATATAGCGCTGTATCTTGCACAGACAAATCAAAGCGCTTGCACTCAACTCATTCTTACACAGTCATGCAACCAATAGCAAGTAATAGTTCTAACAAGTCCAAATGCACACACACACACACACACACACACACTCGTTATACACTTTGGCAGGGTGATGGACTTTTGGCTGTTGAAAAGCAGGGACAGCTATGAAATGAAACAGGAGAGGAAATTCTTAGGTTTGAAACAAATATGTCTTGAGGCCAGATTTAAAAGTGTCACAAGAAGGTCTTTGGCGAAGAGAGATAGGGAGACCATTCCAAATCGACATGCTTTTTCTATGGAAAGTTGTGTGTGTGTGTGTGTGTGTGTGTGTTTGGAGCAGAGAGAGAGGGGTGGGGGGGGGGGGGGGGAACCATTTTGTTTCTGTCAATTTCACTGTCCTGCTCCTGGCATGGGGTGGGTGATGTTTCTCTGTTGCTACCCCCCCCCCCCCCCCCCACTCCCAAGCGCAATAGTGAGCAATGGCTTTCAAGTAAACCGTTTGTTATAGATGGGATTTTTTTTAAGGTTCATACTTTTTGGTTGTATTATTGGGGGGAGGGAGGAGGGGGGGGGGGGAGTTATCAGATGACGTCATCGTGGTCCTGACTTTTTTTTTTCGCATTTTCCACAGTAATCACAAGGAACATAGATATCCATATTGGCAATAAGCAGAAAAGGGCAACACTGACACTGGCAATCCGTGAAAAGAAAACGACAAGACAGAAGCTGGGTCATGTTGGCCAGTGCAGATAAGGGAAGATAAGGAAGGCTTGACTTTAGTCTGGAAAGTCAACAACGCTTTAGGCTAATCCTCCCATGAAGGACAATTACAATACTGACAGGCATGTCCATACCTATAATGATCTCGGATAACACAAGAAAACCACATTTCAAGTTGGTCATGAACAGTCCAAGATAACTTTTTAAAAAAATCACACACACAAACTTAACACGCGCGCAGTATCAGGGAGCACCGTAATGCCGGTCTGTGACACCTAGTGTGGTCATGACCAGACAAGACAAGACAAGACGAGACCAGAAAAACAAGGAAAACACAAGCAATAAGCCAACCAGTAGTCTAAAGGACAGGGCAAAGGCAACAGAGCTAGCTTGTAGTGGAGTGGTCATGCTGAATGAACTTCCTACATGAGGGACTGACGCTGTAGCTCAGGGGGTCAGACCGTTCCACTTGGATGGCACGGGTTCATGAGGTCGTGGGTTCCAATCTTGGCAGCGTCTGGGGAATGAAGGGTGGGAATTTTATGATCTCCCAGGTCAACAATTCCATACATTATTATTATTATTAACATCAAGCGGAGACCTGCCAGTGCCTTACTTCTCTTCGTGTATAATTACACACAAGCAGAAGATCAATATATCATGCAGGTTCTTGTCAACATCCCGTACTTCATCTCGCGTTTGGTCGGCTACAGAAACACGATGATACCCAGTGTACATCCCCGAGTGGGGATGCGGCTACCTTCACGGTGGACACAGCGGTGACACACGCCCAGTGTGATCCTGGTGAAGCTGGAGCTGGCTTTGTAGTGGAGGAGCGGGGAAAGGCAGGCTGAAGTGAGGAGCAGCCAGCCAGCCGGCAATGCCATCACTTGCTCAGAAATGAACCCTGAAGAGTGCAGGGCCACAGCGGCAGCGGCAGGCAGCAAGGGGCTGCCTGTATTCCAGGCAAAGGTAGTAGCAGGCCTGTAGTCTAGCGAGGATCCAAGAGAAAGAAAAAAAAATCCCCTTCCAAATTTTTACAGAAAAAATAATATAGGGCAAGGGTGGGTGATTTTTCTTTCTCCCTCTGTGTGTGTGTGTGTGTGTGTGTGTGGTGGGCGCGCGCGCGCGCGAATACCTTTTAATTCACCTTCCTTTATCGTTCCACTCTCGATGCCTTTGTTCAGCATTGTGCTGGCAGTTATGGAATTGGGCTTGCTTGGGAAAGGCAGTGACGTGGTGGGTGATGGAGGCTTGTGCTTGCTGATGTGTGGTGGTGGGCAGGGTGGCGGGCCACTTGTTCATCATGTGGCATGTCCTTGCAGTAGTCGCTTTCGCGCGGCCTAACCTTTTCTCGACATAGATGGCAGTGCGTCCTAACTGTAATACGTGATACGATGATACTATAACGATTGACAACCCGGTGGCTGAGGTGATCCGCGTTCTGCCGTGTTTTCATCTGGCAAAAAGTGCCTTGACGATGCTATAACGTAACAACGAAAAAACGAATAAAACGATAACTAACGATACCACACGAGTGGCAGTGCTGTATGAGGAGGGCGGCTGTTTCTCAGTTACCTTATTAGCCGGATAGGCTATGTGTAGAGAAAAACACACCAGATAACCAAATGCAGACAACTCAAATGGAAACTAAAACGAGAACAAATGAACAAACAATCAGAAACAACAAGAAAACAAAACAACAGAAACAAACGAAACAAAACAACAGAACAAAGGGAACAAACAAAGAAAACCAAAACACAGTAAACAAAAGAAAGCAAGAAGACAAAACAAAACAACAAAAGAAAACAAAAACAAAGAAAACAAAAAACAGAAAACAAAAACAAAGAAAACAAAAAGAAACAAAAACAACAGAAAACAAAAAAGAAAACAAAAAGAAAGCAAAAACAAAGAAAACAAAAAGAAAAACAAAAGAAAAACACAACAAAAAGAAGCTTCGATTTGTTTGTTTTTTACAAGATTCAGCGCTATATAAATTCCATATATTATTATTATTATTAAAACAAAAGCAAAGCTGGACCCCTAGCTAGGAAAGGCGCCCCCTAACCAGTCGACATTTCTTGGGAAGTGCTGTAGACAGACGCGGTATCGGAAATGCGTACACCGCGAGGGTTTTCGTTTTGGGGGTTTGTTTGTTTGTTTGTCTTTATTCGTTTGTTTTAGAAAATGACTCATCAAACAGTAGTTTGAGTTTAATCTAGTATGCGAACACCAATAACAGTCATGATGATCGTTTGTAAATTCAGTACAGAATGTGTGTAATGGAACATCACAACGACAAAACAAGAAGAAAAACAAGAAGGGTCGGAACCAAGGTCATACTGGTAGAGAGGGTATCTATCAGGTATTGCTGACAGCTTATCCTTGTTTGAGAAAATGGGGCGATAAATAACAACAATAATAATAATAGTAATAATAATAATAATAACAATAATAATAATAACAAATGGAATTTATATAGTGCTGTATCTTGCACAGACAAATCAAAGCGCTAGCACTCAACTCATTCTTACAGTCATGCAACCAATAGCAAGTAGTAGTTCTAACAAGTCCAAATGCACACTTGTAATGTTATTCTTACCATTAAATGCCGTTTGTCCGCGATCAGAAGACAATCCACTTCAAGTGTGTTGAAGATACATTTTTTGGAGGAAGTAGGGAACGTGGCTTCTGGCTGGTCACCCTTCAGAGGTGCCTGTGATGACCTGGGCCCCGCTTCCCTCCCTCTGTGCTACCTCCCTACCTCACTCTCACAGCCAGACGCTGATCATCATTGGTTGAGAAGTGTCTCTGATCGCCCTGGCCTAGGAGTAAAGAGCTAGACTTGTGGCCTGCCACCGTGACCAGCTAAAGATGAAAGAAAAAAGGAAGGAAAATATGCTTAGAAGAATTGTTTAAAAATGGTACATAATTATAGAAGAACATATTATTCAGGTGGCGAATCTCAGGGAGATCATGAAGTGAAGTGGTCTGGTCTTGGCTGGCTAACAGGACCAGCAACAAGCCAGACACCAGCCTGCCAGGTGCGTGAGAGCGAGTGGACACAGGCAGTAGAAGTGGACGAAAACAATGGCACATAAATCATTATTTGATTTGCTCCTTTGCAAGATTCAACGCTATATAAATTCCAGACTATAAAATATCTATAGTAATATTTTATAAATATATTATATAATATATAAAAAATATTGGTATTAAACGTGAATCTATGTTCATAAAAGTTGATAATCTTTGTCTTATTGTCACACAGCCACACAGACTGAAGAGAAAACTATAATCGGACACAGTGAGAGAGTTTTTAAATTATTAAATTTTTTTTTTTTTAAAAGAGCTGAACGAGGGAAAATAAACATAGGCGATGCAGGTGAAAAAGAAACAACAGGAAACAAAGACAACAACAACAACAACAACAACCCCTTCGATTGTATCATCACCCGCCTAGGTAGTGTTTATTTCTTTTTGAAATTGTTATTTGATATTATTTAAGCATGGTTGAATAGTGGATATCCATAACATGAGGATGACATGAATCCTAGCCTGACAACACCACAGGCAACAGGCCAGTGACATGACATCTAGCCGACAACACACAGCAGGCACAGGCAGTGAACATGAATCCTAGCTGACACACACAGCATGGTACTAGGACATCATGAGACTGACATGACATCCTAGCCTGACAACACACAGCAGGCACAGGCAGTGACATGACATCCTAGCCTGACAACACACAGCAGGCACAGGCAGTGACATGACATCCTAGCCTGACAACACACAGCAGGCACAGGCAGTGACATGACATCCTAGCCTGACAACACACAGCAGGCACAGGCAGCAAACCACAGCGTAGTGTTGCATTAGCTCCTCGGTACTCTTTTGTATTTCTTTCTGTGTGTGTGTGTGTGTTTGTGTGCGTGTGTGTGCGTGTGTGTTTGTGTGTGCGTGTGTGTGTGTGTGCGCGTGTGTGTGTGTGTGCAGTTAGAGTAAAGGGAAAGGACGAGGAAGAGCCGGTTAACTGTAATATCTGTCACGCTTGGTTGCTCCTTTTCATTTTTGCTTTCTTCAACAAAAAAAAATTCTTTTTTTTGTTTGGTGGTTTGTTTGGTTTGGCTTATTGGAAGTTGATGATTATGACCCTGCTCTATTCTGGTTTGTCGCTTAGGTCGTGTTGTGGTTTGTTGTTTTGTTGTGGTTTGTTTTTGTAGTTATTGCTTGCTTTGCTTTGCTTGGCTTGGCTGGTTGGTTGATTGATCTATCGATTGATTGATTGATTGATCCTTTTTTGCATTCCGGTCTGTTTAGTTTTTAGTGCGTGGTGCTGTTTGCTTGGTTGATTGGTTGATTGGTGGATTGGTTGATTGGTTGATTGATGGATGGATTGATGGATTGATCCTTTTTTGCATTCCGGTCTGCTTTAGGTTTTAGTGCGTGGTGCTGTGCCAAGTGGCTTTGACGTGGCTGTGGATATGTGTCGTGTGGTTTGAGCTCTTTCTGGTTGTGTTCTTGAGATGATCCCGTTTTGTTTGCTTAGCTGTGTCTCCGTTTCAGTTGTCTGTCTGTCTGTCGGTTTGTCTGCCTGTCAGTTTGTCTGTCTGCCTCTCTGTCAGTCTCGCTTGTGCTTGCCTTTCTGTCCCCTATGTGTATGTTTGGTCTTTCTGCTCTGTCTGTGTGTCCGCCGTTCTCTTTTTCTGTCTGTCTGTCTGTCTGTCTGTCTGTCTCTGTCTTTCTGTCTGTCTGTCTCTGTCTGTCTCTGTCTGTCTCTCTCTCTCTCTCTCTCTCTCTTCTCTCTCTCTCTCTCTTGTGCATGTGATAATGTGTATGTGGGTAGGTCCTCTCTCTCTCTCTCTCTCTCTCTCTCTCTCTCTCTCTCTCTCTCTCTCTCTCTCTCTCTCTCTCTCTGGGTAGGTTTGTGCATGTGCGAGAGCGCGCGCGCGCGCACGTGTGTGTGTGTGTGTTTGCGTGCGTGTGGGTCTGCGTCTGTGCGTCTTTGTGTGCGCGCGTGCATTGTATTAGTCTCGACAGGCATTGTGTGTGTTGGTCAGTGTGCAGTGGCGGACAGCAGTGCCGATACTCTGTTAGGACTTTCTCTATAGCCTACAGGTCTGCCTGCCTCTGGTGTGTTGGCTTCACCTCCTCACACTAGTGGCTCTAGCTTATGGGCGCCTAGTTTTCTCTGCAATCTTTGAATTCGCTTACAAGAGGAATTTTATTTATAAATATATATATATATATATATATATATATATATATATATATATATATATATATATATATATATAATATATTATATAAGGTCTACAGAGAGAAATACTCTTATTTGCTGAAAGAAATATTAGAAATTCGCTTACACAAGGGACAGGAATATTTCAGTTTGCTTACAGAAATATTTGAATTCACGGACAGAAATATTTCAGTTTGCTTACAGAAATATTTGAATTCACGGAAAGAAATATTTCAGTTTGCTTACAGAAATATCTTTTAAAAAAAATTCTTTATATCGAGGATAATGGAATAAGGAATTAATTCACAGACAGGGATATTTTAAATCGCTTTCCAGAAATACCTTGATTGCTTATGGAAATATTTCAAATTGCCTCAAGAAAAGTAAAACTTTATATCTAAATTTGATAACAAGAATATTTCAGTTCGCTTACGATACTATCTTAATTCGCTTACATGACTAGTTTATTTCTCTAGTTACAGGAATAATTTGGCATTGGTTCTCTGGGACAAATCCTTGTATTCGCTTTTACAGGAATATTTCGATTCAATGACAGGAATGTTTCAAATCGCTGACAGGAATATTTTAAATCGCTTACAGGAATATTTTAAATCGCTTACAGGAATATTTCATCTCACTGACAGGAATATTTTAAATCGCTTACAGGAATATTTCAAATTGCTTACAGGAATATTTCAAATCGTTTACAGGAATATTTTAAATCGCTTACAGGAATATTTCATCTCACTGACAGGAATATTTTATATCGCTTACAGGAATATTTTAAATCGCTTATAGGAGATCGCTTACAGGAATATTTTAAATCGCTTACAGGAATATTTCAATTCACTGACAGGAATATTTCAAATCGCTTACAGGAATATTTTAAATCGATTACAGGAATATTTTAAATCGCTTTCAGGAATATTTCAATTCACTGACAGGAATATTTCAAATCGCTTACAGAAATATTTTAAATCGCTTACAGGAATATTTTAAATCGCTTACAGGAATATTTCAATTCACTGACAGGAATATTTCAAATCGCTTACAGGAATATTTTTAATCGCTTACACTTACAGCAATATTTTAAATCGCTTACAGGAATATTTCAATTCACTTACAGGAATATTTTAAATCGCTTACAGGAATATTTCAATTCACTGACAGGAATATTTCAAATCGCTTACACTAGTTACAGGAATATTTTAATTCGCTTACAGGAATATTTCAAATCGCTTACAGGAATATTTCAAAAATCGCTTACAGGAATATTTCAATTCACTTACAGGAATATTTTTAATCGCTTACAGGAATATTTCATTTCACTTACAGGAATACTTTAAATCGCTTACAAGAATATTTCAATTCACTGACAGGAATTTTTGTTTTAAATCGCTGACTAGAAATAAATTTGATTCCCGTGGGGGAAAGCTTCAAGTTGCTTAGAGAAAATTAATAATCTATCCAAAATGGATAACAAGAACATGCAAACTCGCTTACAAGAGTAGCCTAGTGTGTTTCTCTGGTTAGGGGAATGCTTTGCCTTTGATTCTCTGGTACAACAACCACTTGTACTGGCTGCCCTGAAACAGTGTCAGGCGCCTGCAGGAATAATGGTAAAATTGTCATTTGCTTATAAACACACTTCCTTTGCCAACAGCGTGGGCTGCATGCCTTTCCAGAAACCTTGTATTTGATCCGGCAATTCTGTTCTGGGTTTTTTTTTCTTCTGCATCTGCGTATAATAAATAATGTAATGTCTTAGTTTATAATAATAATAATAATAATAATAATAATAATAATAATAACAATAACAATAACAACAACAACAATAATAATAATAATGATAATGATGATGATAATAGTAATAATAATAATAATAATAATAACAATAACAACAACAACAACACAAATAAATTACTGTCAACAATGAAAACAGTGATAATAATTATAATTTTCATCATTATAGATGATTCACCCAGCATAATAGACCTTTTGCTCAGTGGCGACTTATCAACACGGAAAATGGATACCATTTTACAATTGAAAGCAGAACAAGAAAACAGAAGCGTTCCTCGCCCCAGAGCAGACACTGCACACTGCTGGGTGGGAGATCGATGGCCTGCTGTCCAATTGTGGTGATTACGCCACTGGGCCGCGTGGTCCGGCCATTGTTGTGAGGAGATGAGGGTTTGAGGCTGGGGAGAGGGATTGTGTGCTGTAGACAATGCTCTGTGGCCTGTTGGCCTGCAATGGCCAGGTGATTATTTAGAGTTGGCGGCGGTCACTCATCCGCTTTTGATGCCTTTCTTCCTATTGTCTCTCTCTGCTCCGCTGTCTGATTGGCAACAGTTCCAACCTTTCAAAATTCAGTAAAAAGATATATAAAAAAAACCCCAAAGAAAACAAAAAACAAAATCAAACAAAAAGAAAGAAAGAAGAAAGGTGGTCGGTGCACTAGGTTGAGAGAGAGACAGAGAGAGAGAGAGAGAGAGAGAGAGAGAGAGAGAGAGAGAGATTTTAAAACATTTTTTAAAGCTTCTTTTATATCGAGGATAATGGAATAAGCATATGTGCTTTTCTCATCCAATCTCCCTGTGTATGCGGTTTTGTAAAATTTTGTCATCTGTTCCCACAGGCACACAATGGCCTACTCTTTCGAAAAGCGGAACAGTCTTTAACGTGTGCGAAAGATATTCTGAAAGAGAGAGAGAACTCAAACTCGAACTGTTTATTGAGAGTAAATGGATAAGCTCAGGGCTTTTTTACACCATGCTCTCAAAGAGAGAGACTCAGAAGAGAGGAGAGAGAGAGAGAGAGAGAGAGAGAGAGAGAGAGAGGGAGAGAGAGGGAGAGAGAGAGAGAGAGAGAGAGAGAGAGAGAGAGAGAGAGAGAGAGAGAGACTCTTTCATGATTTCATTTCAAAGATAATGCAATCAGCCTTCACGTATTTTTCTTAATCCAGCCCCGTGTGTATGCGGTTTTGTCAATTTTGTCCTCCGTTCCCACCGGCACGGTCTACTACTCTTCCGAAAAGCGGAGTAGGTTTGAACGTGTGCGCAAGATGTTCTGCTGTATTGGCACACAAAACCTGATTTACAGCCTCGTCCAAAGAATTTTTTTTTTATACCACTTTAAGTTTAAGTCACGAGATTTCTCTGCGTGAAATTTGGGCTGCTCTCCCCGGGTGTCCCCGGGGAGAGCACGTCGCCACAAGAGCAGCGCCACCCTTTTTTGTGTGGTTTTGTTGTTGTCTGCAACTGTATTTGTTTCCCTATCAGAGTGGCTTTTTTCTAAGAATTTTGCTAGGGTCAACTCTCTTGTTGCCTTGAGTTCTTTTACGTGCGCTGAATAATTTTGTGTAACACACGGGACCTCGGTTTATCGTCTCATCCCAAAGACTAGCGCCCAGACCACCACTCATGGTCCAATGGATGGGGGAAAAGTTTCGGGCCCAAACGGGATGTAGAGATTTGAAACCAAACCTGTAAATTGTGTCATTAACCGCTGGACTACCCCAGCCCACACATTTTCCGGGACTAACTGACTGTGCACTCTACACGCCAACAACCTGGACAATGTCCAGGTCTTGAACCAAAGTAAACAAGGCTGCACACCGGTATTTAAAAATTCCACTCTTTTCCTTCTGTTTTTCTATGTGACTCTTATATTCATACCGCACGTACTAAGGCATCCACAGAAATAAAAACCACTTTTTTTGGAAAGACACGCCTCTGACTCAAAACCCATGTGATTTTGAACAAATTTGGTAGGTTTGAAATTTTTTTTATTTTTCAGCAAACGCTGTACCCCCTCAGTCCACATCACTCCTCTTTTGCGATCTCTTCACTGGCTGCCTGTCTCACAAAGAATAAAGTATAAGATTAATACCCTTTGTTTCAAGTGTCTCCACAAATCTGCACCTTCTTATCTCTGTAACTATCTTCACCTGTACACTCCGTCCCGTTCCCTTCATTCAGCTGTAGATACGTTGTGCTTTCGGACACCCAGATTTAAACAAACCACTGTTGGCCGTCGCTCTTTCTCTGTTTCCGGTCCCTCCACATGGAACGACCTCCCTCTTCCACTTTGCCAAAAGCCTTCATTTGATTCTTTCAAATCTAGCCTCAAAACGCACTTATACACTACTTGAGATCTTCCCCTGTTATCTGTTCCTACTTGTCAATAGCTGCCTTCACCTCCACCACCCCCACCTAAGTGTGTTGTGTATATAAATTTGATATTTGTTTATCTTGATATTTATGGATGGTTGCATGCGTATGAATGATTTGAATGCAAGCGCTTTGATTTGTTTACTTTACAGATTCAGCGCTATATAAATTCCATACATTATTATTATTATTATTATTATTATTATTCCTTTGTCGTCTGCTAGCTTCCTTACAGCAATATGCATGGGCGGGGTCAACGCTGTAGGAATACAGGCAATCCTCATTTGATGATTATTTCCAACTTTCTCCTGACTACCTGGTATTGTTCTAGAGCTCTCTCTCTCTCTCTCTCTCTCTCTCTCTCTCTCTCTCTCTCTCTCTCTCTCTCTCTCTCTCTCTTATATATATATATATATATATATATATATATATATATATATATATATATAAAAGAAGGGGATGAGGGAGCACCCAGTCTTGTGCTCCTAGTGGTGTTGTGCTGACCCCCCCCCCCCCCCCCCCCCCCCCTTCTGTTGTTCCATATCTTGACCATCACCCCCTCTCTCCTCCCATTATATTCATTATTATCATAATTATTTTATTATTATTATTGATAATAGTATTATTATTATCATTATTGATATTGAAAATTATTAAATAATTAATTAGTGTAGTTTAGTGTAGTTTAGTTTAGTGTAGTTTAGTGTAGTTTAGTTTAGTGTAGTGTAGTTTAGTTTAGTGTAGACTGTAGTGTAGTGTAGTGTAGTGCAGTGTAGTGCAGTGCAGTGCAGTGCAGTGCAGTGCAGTGTAGTGTAGTGTAGTGTAATGCAGTGCAGTGCAGTGCAGTGCAGTGTAGTGCAGTGCAGTGTAGTGCAGTGCAGTGTAGTGTAGTTGCCCAGCCTTGTCTTGTGGCAAGCCGGCAACCCTGTGCTTTGCCATCAGGGAGGAGGACCTAGCCTTCCTCCAAAGCTCCATCGCAGAGCTGTGCCCCCTTGTGTCATCAGGTCAAAGAAAGAAAGAAAGGACTATGTGGTGCAGCTAAACACATTAGTGACTGACTAACTGTGAGAAGGACTCTGCCCTCTACCGCTATTTCCACGGTACTAAATAAGACCCTTGCTCGCTGAAGAGGATTTTAGTCGGTCAGTCTCTCTCTCCATCGTCTCTCCCTCCCTCACTCTCTTCTCTCTCTCTCTCTTCTACTCTCTCTCTCATCTCCTCTCTCCCTCTGTCTCTGTCTGTCTCTTCTGTCTGTCTCTCTCTCTCTCTCTCTCTCTCTCTCTCTCTCTCTCTCTCTCCCCTCTCCTCCTCTCTCTCTCTTCGCTCTCTGTCTCTGTCTCTCTGCTGTCCCTCTCGCTCCTCTTCTCTGTCTCTCTCTCTCCTGTCTCTCTCTCTCTCTTCTCTCTCTCCTCTCCTCCCTCTCGCCCTCTCTCTGTCTCTGTCTTTGTCTCTCTCTCTCTCTGTGTTTTGTTGTTGTTGTGGTGGTGGTGGTTGTGTTGTGCCTTTATTTACCTGGTGAGAGAAAAGTCGCAAGGCCTGTACACCTGTGGCATCTGGCCACAGCGCCAACACCCCCCCCCCCCCCTCCCAACCCCCCCCCCCCCCCCCATCCCTCCCCACCGGCAGCACAACACAGGGAGTTAGCTAGGGTAGCAGAGGGCCGCTGCACTAATCCCTTTTCCTGCCAGAAAGAAAAAAAAACCCACTGCCACCGCTTCTTTTAATCCCTGAGAGGGGATTGAACTAATCCCTCCTCAAGAGAGATTAACGCCCCCCTAATCCATCTTAATTCGCTGGTGTAGTGAAGGCAAGTTGTGGAGTTCACACGGGCAGTCGGCGCGCAGCTCCCACCCTGTCCGTCCGCGTCTGTCTGTCTCTCTGTCTGTGTGTCCGTCCGTCAGTCTGTCCGTCCGTTAGTCTGTCTGTCTGTAAGTCTGTCCGTTAGTCTGTCTGTCAGTTTGTCTGTCTATTAGTCTGTCTGTTTGTCAATCTGTCCGTTAGTCTGTCTGTCCGTCAGTCTGTCTGTCCGTTCTTAACTCGCTATTACACCGACCCCATCAGTCAGTTTGTCAGTCAGTCAGTTTGTCAGTCAGTCCGTCTGCCTGTTCGTACGATCTCGCTATTACTAGTGGTCTCTACCGTTGCGCGTGTGTCTGTACGTGTGTGGATGGGCAGTCATCTGGCGTGTGTATTTGTGTACGTGTGTGAACGTCGCGTTGGGACATGCGTTGGTGGGATTAGCGCTGGTCTATTATGTTGTACACATGTGGTACGATCTGTCTGGGACGAGATTTAGAACACTCATATCTGGAGGGAAGAGAGAGAGAGAGAGAGAGAGAGAGAGAGAGGGGGGGGAGGAGGGGAGGGGGGTGGGGGTAGTATAGGGTTCAATAAATCAGTGCGGTAGTCAGTGTGTGTGTGTGTGTGTGTGTGTGTGTGTGTGTGTGTGTGTGTGTGTGTGTGTGTGTTCAAACCAGTGCCCTAGAAGTGGAAGATAAAGAGGAGATGAATACATGATGTAGAAATGGACTTACCCCCAGTAAGTTCATGGAATTCGACAACCTGATAGGGAAACAAATGCAGCTGCAGAAAAAAAAAAAAAAAAAAAAGGGTGAAAGGGTGGCGCAGCGCTTAGTGGCGACGCGTTCTCCCGCTCTCCCCGGGGAGAGCAGCCCGAATTTCAACTTAAAGTGGTATGAAATAAAATCTGAGCGCTTTGATTTGTTGCTTTACAAGATTCAGCGCTATATAAATTCCATACATTATTATTATTATTATTAACACTGAGTGACGCTAAGACTTGCTGGCCTGACTGCCGTGACGAGAGCAGCAGCCAGAGAGTATGGACAGAATTAGCAGCAGCAGCAGCAGGAGTATGGACAGAATAAGCAGCAGCAGCAGTATGGACAGAATTAGCAGCAGCAGCAGCAGCAGCAGGGGTATGGACAGAATTAGCAGCAGCAGTAGGAGTATGGACAGAATTAGCAGCAGCAGCAGCAGCCAGAAGTATGGACAGAATTAGCAGCAGCAGCAGGAGTATGGACAGAATTAGCAGCAGCAGCAGCAGCAGCAGCAGCAGTAGGAGTATGGACAGAATTAGCAGCAGCAGCAGCAGCAGCAGTAGGAGTATGGACAGAATTAGCAGCAGCAGCAGCAGTAGGAGTATGGACAGAATTAGCAGCAGCAGCAGCAGGGGTATGGACAGAATTAGCAGCAGCAGCAGCAGTAGGAGTATGGACAGAATTAGCAGCAGCAGCAGCAGCAGCAGTAGGAGTATGGACAGAATTAGCAGCAGCAGCAGTAGGAGTATGGACAGAATTAGCAGCAGCAGCAGCAGTAGGAGTATGGACAGAATTAGCAGCAGCAGCAGCAGCAGCAGTAGGAGTATGGACAGAATTAGCAGCAGCAGTAGAGTATGGACAGAATTAGCAGCAGCAGCAGCAGTAGGAGTATGGACAGAATTAGCAGCAGCACAGCAGCAGTATGGACAGAATTAGCAGCAGCAGCAGCAACAGCAGGAGAGGAGGAGGAGGAGGACAGTGACGAGAGCAGATCTAACTTTCTAACAATTATTACCATTTGTGTCAGAGAGAGTGAAACTGAAAGATGGCAGAATGAGAATGTGAAACTGTCGTTTCCACCATCATCAATCATTATTTGTTTCCGTTCTCTGTTTTTCCCCTTCTCCTGTTGTCTTCTTTGTTCATCGTTTTTTTCTCTCTCTGTTCTTCTTCTTCTGTTCTCTCTTCTTCTTCTTTCTTCTCTCTCTCTTTTTGTTGTAGTTTACAAAAAATTGTTTTTCTTTCTCTTTTTCTTTCTCTTCTTTTTCTTCTTTCTTGTCTTTTTTCTTCCTCCTTTTCTTCTCTTCTTTTTTTCTTCTTACCTTTTTTCTTCTTTCTCTTCTTCTCCTTCTTCTCCTCCTTCTTCTCCTTCTCCTCCTCCTCCTAAAAAAAAAAAAAAAAAAGTCATCTGAGCGCTTTGATTTGTTGCTTTACAAGGTTCAGCGCTATATAAATTCCATACATTATTATTATTATTACTCCTCCTCCTCTTCCTCCTTTTCTTCTTCTTCTTCTTCTTCTTCTTCTTCTTCTCTCTTCTTCTTTTCTTATAATAATAATAATAATAATAACAATAATAATAATAATAATAATGTATGGAATTTATATAGCGCTGAATCTTGTAAAGCAACAAATCAAAGCGCTCAAATGACATGATTTTTTTTTATATCGAGGATAGTGGAATAAGCACTCGGGTGCTTTTTTTTTACATCCAGTCCCCGTGTGTATGCGGTTTTGTAAATTTTGTCATCTGTTCCCACCGGCACACAATGGCCTACTCTTTCGAAAAGCGGAACAGGATTTAACGTGTGCGCAAGATGTTCTGCATGCGTTCGCCCACGGGGTCTCGGTTTATAGTCTCATCCGAAGGACTTTGACATTCAGTTCGATTTTTTTGTCAAACTGGGAAGAAAGGGCGAGGCTGGGAATCGAACCCAGAACCTCACGGTTTACTTGTTGGCAGGCAAACGTCTTAACCATCATGCCACCTTTCTTCTTCTTCTTCTTCTTCTTCCTCTGACCTCATTCTGTAAGTCACTGTCTTATCGGCTCTTCCTCTGTATTTACCATATGATGTTCTGAATTAGTTTTCTCAATGTCTCTCTTCTCGATTGTTTTTAAGTTATTATTATTGTTATTATTATTATATTATATTTTTTATTGTTTTAATTTTATTATTATTATATCATTATTATAATTATATTATTATTATTATTACATAATTATACGACCTGTGTGAGTGTGTGTGTGCTTTTGAAAAATATTTGACTATTGAAAGTTTATTTCATAGATTTTGTCTGCAGCGCACTATGTTTGTAATATCTGTTTGTTTAAACTATTGATTATTTATCATTGATTGCATGACTGTGTAAGATTAGGTTGAACGCATGCGCTTTGATTTGTCTTTGCAAGATACAGCGCTATATAAGTTCCATTTATCATTATTATTAATTATTATTATGCTGGTAATACGGATCTTTGATTTGTGTGGATTTTATCTGTTGTGTAGTTTTTTTTGTTTTGTTTGTTTGCTGTTTTCTTGGCTAAGTGAAAAGTCAGGTACGTACCATTGACGTCTGCGTTTACTTTATTCTTTCTTCAATTCGGGACAAAATGCTTTCCTGGTTTCTTTCCCTCTCTCTCTCCCTCTCCCTCTCTCTCTCCCCCTCTCCCTCTTTCTCTCTCTCATATTGTTATCCTGTCATATTTTTGTAACTGACTTTTGTTCTACGGTAACATGTTGTCGTTACTATTGCTTTTACCCCCACCAAAATACTAAGCAGTTCGGCAACGCCCTTCATGTATGGGCCAATGGCCTTTTTGTGAATAAATCATTCGAGTTCGAGTTCTCTCTCTCTCTCTCTCTCTCTCTCTCTCTCTCCTCTCTCTCTCTCTCTCTCTCTCTCTCTCTCTCTCTCTCTCTCTCTCTCTCCTCTCTGTCTCTCCTCAAAAGATGGAGGCAGGACTCTGGGGCAGCCCAATACTTTCCTGCCTGACGTGAGTTTTCTCCCTAGTTTTCTCCCGCAAAGTAGCCGACAATTCCCTTCCCGTTTCCGCTTTAGAATTTTTTTTAAGGCAGTAGAAAGAAAGAAAAGAAAAAAAGAGAAGAAAAAAAAAAGAATAAAACGGAAAGCAGAATAATGTGGTGTATCAATACTGGAAAAGGAAGCGGCCAGCGATACTCGTTTTGTCGGTCTGTCTGTGAAAGGAGAGCGCACAGCACAGAGGACGGCGTGTGGGTTTTTTGGGTTTGGTTTTGGGTTTTTTTTAACGGAAAGAGGGAGTTTTTTGCATCGCCTTGCTCTTTCACTTTAGCATCTTTCTTTTTCTGTTTGAATTTATTTTATAGTTTCATTTCGTTTCTTTTTTCTGCTGTTGAAAACTTCTATTTTTAAAATTTATCTTTTATTATTATTTTGTTTGTTTGTTTTGGCCTATTTCTTTCCCACTTGTCCGTTCTGTTCGCCAGGAAGGACTCTGGTGGGGGGAAATGATTTATTACATTGATGGGGAAGAAAATGATATAGACTATAATTATAGAATCTTTTTTTTTCACCAAGAAGGAAAACGCCAAGCAAAGACATGGAAGACCCAAAGGAAAGAGAAAGGAAGGAAGGAAGGAAGGAAGAAGAAAGAAAGGAAAAATGAAGAAGGGCAGAACGAAGCGAACTTCCGCACTTCCATGTGATTTGAGGCCTCTTGCCTTCCTCCTTCATAACCATGCCATCCGTCTCTCTCTCTCTCTCTCTCTCTCTCTCTCTCTCTCTCTCTCTCTCTCTTCCTCTCTCTCTCTCTCTCTCTCTCTCTTTTTTTACCATTGTTCTCTCTCTCTCTGTCTGTCTCTCTGTTTTACAGAACAATGAATATAAAAAGTAGCGTTAGAATCAATATTGCTCCTGTTTGAAAATGTAGGGAAAAAGTGGCTCTCTCTCTCTCTCTCTCTCTCTCTCTCTCTCTCTCTCTCTTCTCTCTCTCTCTCTCTCTCTCTCTCTCTTTCCCTCCCTCTCTCTCTCTTCTCCTCTCTCTCTCTCTCTCTCTTCCTCTCCCTTTCTCTCTCTCTCTCTCTCTCTCTCTCTCTCTGTATGTGTGGAAAAATATAATTATTAATTTGAACAGAATGTATTCCAGAAAAAAATATGTTAATCGGCTCAAGGCTCTGCTAGACTTCCAGACAAGTGACTGAGGGTGAAGCTTCTTCAACAGGGGGCGGGGTGGGGTAGAGGGGTTGAAGGGGGGAGGGGGGTGAAGGGGGTGGATTCCCACCAGGTTCAGCCTACCTGCCCACACACACTCCTGAAGTGAACACTTCGAGGAAGTGTCCCTAAGACCTCAGCGGAAATTGATGAAGCAGTCGGAGAAGCTGTAGTCGTCTTGTCTTGTCTTGTCTTGTGTTACTGTTGCTGCTTGTCTTGTGTTACTGTTGCTGCTTGTCTTGTGTTACTGTTGCTGCTTGTCTTGTGTTACTGTTGCTGCTTGTCTTGTGTTACTGTTGCTGCTTGTCTTGTGTTACTGTTGCTGCTTGTCTTGTGTTACTGTTGCTGCTTGTCTGACTGTTACTGTTGCTGCTTGTCTTGTGTTACTGTTGCTGCTTGTCTTGTGTTACTGTTGCTGCTTGTCTTGTGTTACTGTTGCTGCTTGTCTTGTGTTACTGTTGCTGCTTGTCTTGTGTTACTGTTGCTGCTTGTCTTGTGCTGAAGAAGAGACCGGACAGGCCGTGCTATGTGGGGCATGGATGGATGGATGGATGGACTGGGGGATGTTGAAAATCCACAGGCTGGTGCAGGGGCAGTTAATCAGCTTAATGGCTTGTGATCACTGCTCCACACTGCCCTGGCCTTTTTCTTAGCAGCTACTCCCGCCCCTCTTTCCCTTTTCACACACATCGATTTCCTTCCTCCCTCCCTCCCTTCCTTCCTTCCTTTTGTCTGTCTGTACGTCTTCTGCTGCCTCTCTCTCTCTCTCTGACTCTGTCTGTATTCTCTCTCTCTGTCTCTGTCTCTGTCTGTCTGTCTCTCTCTCTCCCGGGGACGGGATAGCCTAGTGGTTAGAACATTGCGCTCGCAATCTGACGACCCGTGTTCGATTCCCGTTCAAGGGGAAATTTTCCTCTGGAGTTAACATCAGTGCCGACTCCACTTTCTCCAAAAGTCCTTAGGATGAGACTATAAACCGAGGTCCCGTGTACGAACGCACGCAGACCATCTTGCGCACACGTTAAATCCTGTTCCGCTTTTCGGAAGAGTAGGCCATTGTGTGCCGGTGGAAAAAGACAGAATTGACAAAATCGCATACACACGGGGACTGGATGTAAAAAAGCGCACGAGTGCTTATTCCATTATCCTCGATATAAATTTTTTTTAAAAAATCCTTTCTTCTCTCTCTCCCTGCCCGCGCGCATTGTGTGTGTGTATGTTGGTAAACCTCTCTTTTTCTCTGTGCGTCAAAGTCACAGCCAAACTTTTATTTTCAGATGGTACATTGAATAAGCAGAGTATTTGCTTTTTTTTCATGAAGCCATCCATCTAAAGAAGAAAAAGAAAGAGAAAGGAAGATCATATATATGCTGCCGTAGAATAAAAAGCCTAATCAAAGATAACCCATACAAATCAAAGAGCAGACTATATGCATACATGGATTTAAAAACAAAACATAAAACCCTGAACAATATCAAACCATACAATTGAAATACATAAAAAATATCTGAAAGTATATCCATCATAATACAAACAAGCCGCGCGCGGGGTGTGTGTGTGTGTGTGTGTGTGCGCGCGCGCGCGCGCGAGTGTGTTTGTGTAAAAAAATCTCTTATTTATTCATTTATTATTTATTTTCATTTTTTCATTTTCATCTCTCTGTATGTAAATCTCAGTGTGTAAAAATCTCTCTCTGTAAATCTCTCTCTCTCTCTCTCTCTCTCTCTCTCTCTCTCTCTCTCTCTCTCTCTCTCTCTCTCTCTCTCTCTCTCTCTCTGGGACGGGATAGCCTAGTGGTTAGTTGTGGAGTGTTTCCATTGTAATCTGATGGCTGAATTGGCGCCACCACGAGTCACCCGTTCAAGAGGATTAATTTTGTCCTCTGGAGTTAACATCAGTGCCGACTCCATTCCCCCAAAAGTCCTTCGGATGAGACTCTAAACTGAGGTCCCGTGTGTGAACGCACGCAGAACATCTTGCGAACACGTTAAAACCTGTTCCGCCCTTTGGAGTAGTCCCTGTGTACTGGCGGGAACAGATGACAACATTTATTTTAAAACCGCAAGACAGAGACTGGCTGTACATGTGCTTCTTCATTATCCTAAAAAAAAAACACTACAAAAAGGAAGCAGCCTAAAAAAATAATGGGTAGATAAATGATAAATAGATAAATAAGTAAAAAATTAAAAAAAAGAAGTAAACCTGTCTCATTCATTTTATTCACCATGATCATTATCATGATCGTCATGATCATCATTTGGTCTTTGCTTGTTCATCATCACCATCTTCTTCACCTTCCTCTTTGCC